>JAVQJL010075278.1:0-18479 GCA_036024295.1 Nannoperca obscura | reverse complement strand
GCAACATGGGCCCGTGCATCATCATGCTGCAACATGAGGTGACGGTCGATGAATGGCACAACAATGGGCCTCAGGATCTCGTCACGGTATCTCTGTGCATTCAAAATGCCATTAATAAAATGCACCTGTGTTCGTTGTCCATAGCATACGCCTGCCCATACCATAACCCCACCGCCACCATGGGCCACTCGATTCTCAACGTTGACATCAGCAAACCGCTCACCGACACGACGCCATACACGCTGTCTGCCATCTGCCCTGTACAGTGAAAACCGGGATTCATTCACGTGGTCTGCGGTTGTGAGGCCGGTTGGATGTGCTGCCAAATTCTCTGAAACGCCTTTGGAGACGGCTTATACGTTCAACAGCTCTGGTGGACACTCCTGCATTCAGCATGGCAAGTGGCCTTTTATTGTGGCCAGCATAAGGCATACCTGTGCAATAATCATGCTGTCTAATCAGCATCTTGATATGCCACACCCGTGAGGTGGATGGATTATCTCGGCAAAGGAGAAGTTCTCACTATCCCCAATTTAGACAATTTTGTGAACAATATTTGAAAGAAATAGGCCTTTTGTGTACATAGAAAAAGTTTTAGCTCTTTGAGTTCAGCTCATGTAAAATTGAAAGTTAGACAGTAGTTAAATATGCTGAATAAATGTTTTTTAATACCATGTTTTTAATAAACCAACAGCCAGTTTGTCTCGTACTGTCTTGTTCTTTTTACAGTCCCAACTTAACCTTATTACTTTAAGCTACAACCTTATCGTTCTTATTATGTGTCTTAACAGAACAACATCTCCAAATGACTTTTCTCTCTTTTTTTCCCATATATTTGATTCCTCTGCACTTGGCTTCAGTATCTCTGCATTGCAATACAGAAGTGATTTGGTCACACATTTCACCATGTGATACGGAGGCATTTGATATACAGATCACTAAGCTACTTCCAAAGTACATTACACCCTTTTTTAATCGTGGAACCATAAAATGAGAAGTGATTCCATCTGTGACTGATTGTTCAGGCTTAGCAAGATTTAAAAATCGAACCACAGGACAAAGAGTCGTTTCAAGTTACACATCCGAGAGATCCCCGGCAACTTTCTCCAGGAAGTACACACACAGGCGTCACCTATTAAGACTCTCTTGACACTGAGAGGAGGTCAGGTTTACATTGCAGGATAATGTTAACGTCAGCCAAGGGCAAGCCATGGCCTTTTGGACTGAAATGTGTCTTTTACAGAGAAGCAATTCAGCTCGTTTTATAATTGGGGCTGTGTGTCCTTCATAACTACAGTAGGACTCAGCTAAGTATGACTCAGTATCCCTGAGGGCAAAGGAGCAGCTGATTCAGAGAACGACAACACAGGAAACAGAGAATTTGAAAGAGACACTGGATTTAGCAGAGATGAATGGATGTGTGGTGGTGAATGAGAAAATTGGAGGGAGAACAGAAGACAGAAGAGACTGCACCTGGATTTGGAAAGACAGGGAGAAAAAGACAGAGTGAGGGAGAATAGAGGCTACGGTCATTACTCAGTCCTTCCACGTTCATACTGATGTACCACAGAATGCATTAAGTATTAACATGTTGCTGCAGCGCAATAGAACTTCTCCAAGGGCCTCTACACTACATGCTAATTTCATTAGAGCTGCTATGCAAGAGAGACATCTTTGTATGCAAATGAGAGAGTTCAGTATAAGTAAATTACAGCTCCTGTGCCTGTGCCTGCCAAGTGTGTGATTATAGATGTGCTGTAACAATCATCCAAATGTGTGAAGCTTTTTGAGTCAAATCCTACAACCAAACTGAACACAAGTACTCAGGATTTTGAGACTACAAGCTAAAGCTGAGGTATCTATGAGCTTTCAAACAATAGGTCTAGTTGAGATTAATGTTTTATCTTAGTGTCAAGGCACCACAGAGTTTTGGACATTACCATGACTATGAATGTAGGAATAGGGGCATGTCATAGCCTCTTTATTGTATTTTATTGGCAAAAGACGGTGGAATCAGTATAAACTGGAGCTTTGCACACGTCACTGCAGTTGGCAATGAAAATAACCAAAGCTGGGGTATGTTTGTCGGAGTTATTATATTTGTAATGTTCTAATTGTCAGCAAACACATTGGCCATACAAACATGTTGAGCCAATAGTATGTAAGTTATGTGCAGATGTTACTCCATTGCTGCTGGAAGAAGGATCACTGTGATGTGCTGTGTTTGATGTTGGACTCAGACGGCTTACACCTGTGGGTGTATGGAGATAGGATCAAAAGGTAAGATTGAGTTTTTCAGGCCCTAGCCTTGCAGGAGGGGTAAGCCAGTGACTTTTTCTCTCCAGGCTGAGAATCTGCACCCAGCATCAGCGGTGCCCACATTTTCTTCCAGCAACAAATAACTTTGGGAAACATTAGAACCTACAATCTAAATAAAAATTGTTATAAACCAATCCAGTCCTGTTAAAAAAAAAGATATATCTTTCTACACACTCACTGTTGTTCCAGAAAATTAACTTTAACCGTGAACTATATTGTATAGCGAAGTTTACACATTATAGTGAAATGGATTAACCTACAATATTACTTAACTGAAACTTTTGTTTCCCTCGAGGTTCCCTCTTTTAATACTCGGAGGAGCTGCGGGGCTCTTTATCTTGGAGAAATCTGTAGCACTTCAAGGTAGCAGCTTGAACACCATCAGAGAAGAAGCTATATTGAAGACTTAAACAGAATTCATATTTCCGAGTGCATTTGAGGGTTGTGCCTTGACATTTTCATGGTAGTTTTTATTTCAGGACCCAAAATGATCTTAAATTAGATTATAAGATTCTGAGGAAAGAAATCTAGCATGCCTCCATCTTTGCTGATGCTTCATATGTACGACTAATACGACAAGTGCAAAGAAATTATAGCTTTCACCTGGAATCGCATTTTATGCCGTGCTATGTATTAAAAAGACCATGTTTTGTTCACCCATAGGAGCTGCGAAGTCTTTTCTCCCTCCTGCTGCTCGCACATCTTCTCGGCCTTCAATCTGCAGTCAGACTTATTTTCCATCATTCATAATGGGTTTTCTGGTGCTGAATAGATCGCGCCGTAAGGGGGAAACTTTCACACTGACAGAAAGTGTGCGGGTGTCTGCTTAAAACATTCGTTCAAATTGTCATTTATCTGAGCAAAAGCACTGTTTCAGATCAAACTAATTGCCTTTAATAACCAAATTTTGTGGTCACCAGTGAGACACTTAAATGAGAGACACTGCCAGTCTCTCACACACATTTAATTATTGTATTTATTGCATGATTTAATTACATTAAAGCTCTAGCCCTTATGCTCAGAGTTCCTCATTTTCCTTGTCACAGTTAAGTGCTTAGGGTTAGTTTTGTGTGTCTTTGTAAACAGTATGTCAAATTAAAAACTGGGGCAGATTTTAAATTGCATGAAATCAAATCCTGTCATTTTAGATAATACTTAATGGAAGGAAAGAAAAACAGGCCTCCATTTCTAGACCTGAATGTGATGTACGTATGGCAGGTGTGAAAATCCTTCCCCCAACACCAGCTGGGTGTAGAAGCTGACTGACAGCAGAGGGCTCAGTGGTAACGTGCTCATAACCCGGAGGTCAATGATGTAGAGGGAAACTTTAACCAGTTTCCCCATGGGAATCATTAAAGTCTAATTTAATCTCATTTGTGTACAACCAGTGACGGAATTAAACACCTGCCAAGCACCAAATGCCCAGAACATTTGTCTCAGTGGATAAATCAATAAAGGCAACAGAAACATTTCAACGCCTTGCTCATATCAAGTCTGTAGTTTTGCCTCTTTAAAGTCCAGCACCATAACTACATCAATGATTTGTCTGAGTTATGACCAACAATGACACAAGTGAAATTATCCAGTAATTAACAAAAACAACACAAAGATTAGAGGAACTTCTCAAAAAATATATAGCAATTGTTGCTTCCTCTACTTGTCTCATGATTCATCAGATCTATCTTACGACCCCTTTGGGGGACCACAACCCCTAGGTTTGGAGATTGTCAACTATAAATCATCTAGATAGTCATCTATATAAAATAAAAGCTTGACAACGCTTGAAACACCCAAAATTCACTGAATGGCTAAAAATATATATATTTTAATTGATTAATCAGTTAATAGATAGTGGCCTTTATCTGTAGCAAAGTAAAAACATGCATAAATATAGCAGAGCAGCACATACATGAAGCTAAATCTAAGCCCACTGTTCAGGAAAATGGGGCTCTATTGTACATTTTTGCTTCAGGCAAGCCTTTCTCCTCACACTAAATAATGCATGCTGTGTGACCACAATCTTAATGTTGTGTCTAGTGAGCCATAAAGTTTAGGTGAAAATTTAAAAACAAGATCTCAGAGTTGAAGTTAAGATTTTCAGTCTTTCTTAATATTATAGAAGCCCAATGAACACACATTAAGGGCAGACCTGGATATCTGTGGGCATTTTGTTGGTAACAATGTAAAGAAAAAAAAACACTCACAATAGGTTTCTGTCATTGCAATGTTAACTTGAAGTAAATAAGACATTATTGAACTGAAACAATCCCACATTGTTTGAGGTGGCAAAAGGGCCCTCAAGTGGCCCCGGAAACCCACTTTTGGAGCCCCGGTGTTTGATTTCCTGTGCAGGAGAATATGTTATTACAAAACAAATGTAACAATATATCTGATTCACTTGATGCACAGAAGAAAACATGTCTTCTATTGTCCACTGAAAAGATGGAAAATGACACAGAAAAGCAGGTGAGAGAAATCAATGTTCTACTTTCCTGTGTGAGATGGAATTGGATTTTGACCAAAATAATGCTTTTAAAAGAAAACATTGGTGCACCTCACCCTGTATGCTCTGGTTACTGTAGTGCCGACTCTCATAAAAGCAGCTAGGCAGACGTTTTCCATCATATGTGGTATATAACTATGATTGTGCAGATAGTATGGCCACATTCTTTTTAAAAACTCCGGTATTAACATATTTGTGGCATGTTGCGTAATGGAGGTGTCAGAAAACTTTAGAAAGCACCTTTCTAAAAGATATGCGCACACACGCATAGATTACTGCTCACATTGCACACACTTCCACAATGGCAGCAGGGTGAAGCTCAGATTTCTCCTTTTCCTCGCTGCAGTTTGAGCTCACTTTGATCTGGCATTGATGCTTTATTCCTCCTGACTATCAGCCACAACTCAGAGGAGGAAAGGAGTTCTGGTGTCCTGAAAACACAGGTTGGAGACTGAGCGTGAATTTGAATCACAGTCGAGTACACTGCTGTGATGTGCTGCTAAATTTAATGAAACCAGAGGAGGAAGCGAAACAGCACATCTCGACACAACGTTTGCATCCGAGCGCTTCACTCTGTAAGAAACCTTTGTGTGTGTCTTTAATGACAGTACAGTGACTCCATCATTGATCAATTTCATTGGATGATTTGTCTCCATTAATGCTGAGCAGTATTAAAGTGATCCCTGCGGAAGGGCGAGGGATGACAGCAACTAGGGGACTCTGGGATACGCAGCTCTGCACGCTGCCAAATGTGCAGATTTGTCGAAAAATAAAAGAGGGGTCAAAATACTGCCCCATATGCATGTGGCACTGATATTTAAGACAGCCATGCTTGTGCTTGATTAATACCCGTTTTACATCAAGCAGGAAATGTAAAGCGGTTCAAACCTGGATGGAACAGGCTGGTGTTACTTTCATCATTAACATCAACTAAATGAAAACACCAAAACACAACTAACAAGTATAGTCTGCCAAAGCCTGAAATAGCTTGTATCTATGCCATACACAATAATTTTGTTCTTACAGACATACAGTTTCAAGTTGCAAAGCTTCTTTTGTTGGTAGCAGCTACATGCTAATGTATATTATGAAAGAAACAATCGTTAACCCCCATCAACCCCCAAGCCATGGGAACACCAAACTATCAGTACTACAGAAAGCATCGTGGGCGGTGGAGTTTTCTCACATGATGGACTGACTGGTGTAAATATCCACGAGTTTATCAGATACGTCTTTACTTTGTGTTTCCAGGACTTTTTGAAAAAGTCCCCAAAGTTCCTGGAAATGTTATTAAATCCATGTGGGCGTCAGCTGCTGGTGTCTCCTCTGTGCCTTGCTGCTCATGTGATTTAGGTTGCAGTCAGAGCGGAAACAACAGTCGACAATTCAATCGCTGGCAATGATCATCAGCAATCAAGGCCATTGCGGAGCCTTCATCCAAGTCATTTGAGATGAACTGATGAAAGCAGTTATGACAGCGAGTGGGAGCTGTGGAGTCTCTGCGTCTCCATGAACCCAGAAACACGGACTTCTGCTCACAAAGAGATCTTCTGATGTACAGCTGATGCATAACGCTGTGTCTCTGTGCCATGTTTGTGTCCCCTAAAGCCTTCAGCATCACATTTCCCCTCATCTGTCTGTTTGTAACTGACCGTGGCTGACAGACACCTGTCCCGTCCTGACCTACTCCATCAGTGGGGCAAGGGTGCCACTAGGGCAGACTGTCAGTCCTGATCGCACTAAGTGACAGTCTAACGCAGCACACACAGTCAACCACCGGAACCTATTAGCAGGCTTACAGCTCTCACATCGGGAACCTCTGACAAACAGGCCAAATGCGTGTATGAGCGAGTGTGTGAAGGGGTGATGATGTGATTCATTTGGAGGGGTGAGGAAACAGCTGAGTGCAAAAATAAAAGGTGTTTGTGTGTGTGTGTATTACCAGGGAGGATTGTGTAAAATGTCAGCAGGGGAGTGCAAGGTTCACTGGGAGTTCAGGGCGAATGTCTCTCTTCCTCGCTCTCCCTGTCCTATCCATCCTGCACACACTTGACAGCAGGTTCTGCCTGGCTGCGAGGGGACCCCGACTCAATGTATCTGCAGGCCACGGGTGGAGGAACAAGACGACGGGATGAAGGCGAGGAGAGGGAGGGAGGGACAGCTGGTAGTTGGTGTTTATTTCATCACCTTTTTATTTCACTGGTTGTCAAATTTATCTACCAGCTGTCAATTTGATTTTTTGGTTTCTTTACTATATGCACAGTACAAGGTGACCATAAACTCCATCTGGGAGTATAAAAAAAGTCTCATATTTCTTCAGTCTTCACACACTGACACTTTTAAGTTTTGTTTCTGTGTAAAAGTGCACAAAGCTTTGGTTCAAATCTTGACTGATGATGAGCCTTTAAACTTTCTGATCCATCTTTGGCAGAACTTGAATGAATTTACAGTCAGACCTTCATACAAGCTGGAGCTGCTGCCTTTTCTTTGCTCATGGCTTGTAAATTATTTATGAACATTAAGCCGTAATGCTTAAATGATTTTTAAATTAGACATGAATGTTAAACCGTACACAAAGTCGAAAGCTATAAATGATTTATCACTACATTTGTTATACATCCCTAGAACAGATTTTGTATTTCCTTCAGCTTTACACAGTGAGATGTATCTTTGCCTAACAAATATTTAAAGTCATTAATTCACATCTGCAAGAAATACCAGATTTCATTAGTGAGGTTGTGTTTAACTAACACTGTAGTCACACATGTACAGTGTAAAACCAAACTCTTTCACATACTTGCAGGCAACAACACGCCCAGTCTTGTGTGTTACAGAGAATGCAACCAACAACTTTAAATGGTCTCTGAGAAATGTGCTGGGTGATACGGGGGAAATAAATGTTGCCACAAAAAAAAAAAGCCCTATTACATTTAGATACAGGATATCATCTTTTAAAGCCATAGCTTTAGTTGATGCTGAGTTTCAGCTCATTGCTTAGCTAGTTTACTGTCTTGGTTTACTTTCAGCGCTCTCACAGCGTCGTTTCAGCCACAGCAGGCAGCTGCTTTTAGCTAAAAGCTCTACAAACCCAGTGTACACTATCTGTTCAAAACCAAACAGCATACAGACACAGTGACTAACTAGTGAACTTAGGTTCACTTGAGGTGAGATTGCTTTGTCAGCTGCTATTTCAGAAGGTCAATAATGAAACTTCTTTTGACAAAGGTTAAACCACAAATATCTCTAATAGTCCAAGATACAATAAAAAGTAGTTGATGTATTGAAGTACGTACACTATCATTTATCAGCTGTTTCAACTGATCACAGATCCATTACAGATGCACCATTTTGTGGATATATTTTTTTGATTTTACGTAGGTATACAGTGTTAGTTGTAAGAACATAAATAGTAGACACCAGCAGGCAAGGCATAGGTCAAATTCATAAAATCAGCAAACAAGCACAAAGCCCTTAATCTGAGGCCTTGGTATGCAATCTATCAACAAAAAAAACCGCCCACTCAGTCCATTCTCTCTCGCTCGCTCGGGGCAGTCCAATCTAACGGAGCTTAATGAGCACAAGAGTATTACTGCTGGGTGGGTCATCTGTGGGGTAGAAAATCAGCTGCGTTCTCTGCCTCAGCCACCACTCGTGTTCTTAAAAGTCACCTTGGCCGTTCGAGCACGTGGGGCCCGGCTCCTTGCCAGCGTCACCTTGGCCTCGGCGCATGCACGCTTCACCTCCTCACCAGCCATGCGGCCGAAGGACCTTTCAGACAAATGCTGGGGCTGAGGTGATAATATCCCACACATTATATCACGAGGGCATCGGGGCCATACGGCTCCATGAACCTTGTTGGCTTGATTTATTACAGTGCCAGTGATTTCTTTCTGATGGATGGTTAATGGAGGACACAGGACAGGGATGGAATTTCTTTGTTGAGTAAAGATGCTTGTGTGAGAGATATATCTGCATTAGGGAGTGTCGCTGTACCACATTCACCTGCTGTACAGTAAGCATGCATCCCTCATGCCCACCTGTTTACGGTCTGTTTTGTAATTGCATGACTAAGCAGGACAACTTCACAGGCTTGTCAGAGCGCCACAGAGGCGCTGATGTATGTGTCCTCTCACCAAACTCTTTTCCAGAGCCTTCAGTCAGAGCCTGCAGCTTGATTGTGAAAAATATATTGTAGGTTGTAAGATGATTTAAAATGAATTATGTATTCCATGTACTTTAACTTACTGCTGACCATTTTCAAAAGCATATTTTCAGTTTTAAGATGGATTTTTGCCATCGATTTCCACTTCAGCTGTATCATCATGGAAATCAACTTGCAGAGACGAGAAGCATGCTGGAGATCCAGAAGGTAATGGATCACACTGAACCAGTCACCCACATGTTAGTTATGTGGTGACACAATTGCCAGCTGTTTATCTGGTGAAATTGAGGACACTTTTGCTGGAAAACTGAACACACTTTGGACTCTAAAGATGTTCCATAAGCATCAGCTTCATATGAAGTGTGTGCACTTTTAGCGAGTATTTTCTAATAATCTCAGGAACAACAGACAATCGTTCCAATATTCTATTTGAGCCCAAAAAAACCCAGTATTTATATACATTATAGAACATATAGATGATAATACAGTATGCATTATCATCTATATGTTCCATAATAGGTTGGGAACCATCTCACTGCCTTCCGCCTCATTTGTCCTTCACTAGTCACAACTTGCCTAGTGAAATACTCATTTTCATCAAATTTCCTGCTGTTTCTTGGTCTGTTGCTTTTATCTATTACTACAGTGCTCGTGGTGATGAAGCAAACGTCTACTCCATTATCCTGCACTTATTTAAAGATGCAAAAAAGGAAGAACACTGTGCTACACCTCCATCTAAATCTGACCTCTTTCATTTTTTTAAGTCACAGGAACCACAGGAGATAGCTCGAAAACCTTTCAACCAATTCAACCTATACAAGTTGCTTTCTTACCTCTTTTGAGCGTGCAAATGTAGTGGGTGTCACCACAATGCCTTGCTGTCTAAAACCTCACTTACGGAAAGCAGAACTAGCTCAGTCACTTGACAGCAGCTGAATGAAGGACTATATGAGGAGCAGATGAATGGTGCGGCGGGGCCTGCGAGTTCAGGCTCGCAAAGTCTGCAAAGCCAGCCGGCGACGCGGGTTTCTTTCTCTCCTCCCTCCATTTTCAAATGCCAACCGCCCTCTACATCACAAGCTTCATGAAGAGTGGCCCCTGTCTTCTGCTGCTGCTGGTGACTCCATCATGAACTTTTATTTCTTTTCATCTCAGACTGAAGTGAGTGAGAGACAACACAAATAACAAATAACACAACCAGATACCGCAAAAACACAAGCAAATATTGTTCCTGTATTTGTATGTGTTGCATATAAAGTTAAATGATCGTTTATTGATCCCCATAGGGAAATGCATTCTCTGTATTTAGCCATTGCTAGGAGTAGTGTGCGAAGAGTGTGTGAAGAGTACCGTCTTCGCATATGCTAATGAGGAGCTGGAGAGGAAGAGGAGGGACGAGAGAGGGCTTGAAGGGTGGTGGTGGTGCGAAGGTGTACATGTGTGTTGAGGGGAGGGCGGTTATCCCTGTCGATCGCAGTCAGGTGTTTAAGCTGTGTGTGAGTGCGAGCGCTTGCCCTCGAGCCGGCCACGGTTAGATCCGTGTTTGGTGACACTTCACCTTCCTGTAGCAGCTCTCCATGCTCTCCAGCAGGTGGAGAGGAGGAGGCGGAGGTAGGGGAGGCTTGAAGTGGGATGGGGGCGAGAAGGAGACTGCATGCCAAGAGTTTGCGTCTGCTTTGTGAGGGATGGACAAAAAAATGGATAGAGAGTGAGGTCAGGCCTGTATAACAGAGGATCCCTTTGTAAGCTCCTCACGCTGAGTGAGAGATGCCAGCAATTACTGTAGGTGTTCCAGCAGGAGTACAAAAACAGAGGGTCAAGCTTAAAACAATACCTTCTTGGACTGTTTTCTGTGCAAAGATGATAAAAGAACGCCCGTTTGGTGTAAAGCCTTAATGACTGAATGCGAATATAATGAGGAGCATCTGCTTTTGTTACCTGTCAGAAAGAACACTTGATGCACTCATTTGTCTCTGAAGTGGTATTTTTCCTCTATGTGCTATTGCTTTGCACAATGTGTTCTTTATTATTAGCATGTTGCCCTCTTGAAAAGCCTTTGTTTTCTCTCATTCACTGTTGAGTAAGTGAGGACGGGTGTTGATTAAGTCCCCCCACCGGAGACTTGGTTATTTGCTCAGTGTGGTTTTTTTTCTCCCCCTCAACCACAATAAAATATTGAGATGAAGATGCAATGAAAAAGACAAATACATGACTCAGTGGTTTCATATTTGCCTCAAAACAAAGTCATCTAAAAAGGTTTCTGTTGGCTGAAATTGGTGGCGTCAAAAAGATGACCTCGTCAGATTTCCAAGCTAAACATGAAAGAGCGAAGAGTAATTCGAATAAGGTTCAATTACAAGAAAAATAGAACTTCAGTGGTTCGAGGTTTTTTGAAAACGAAGATATTTTGAGTGTAAGAAGTGCACACACAGCAGGCCTTTTATCCGACGTGATGACACTGATTGATGAGCCTTTTTTTTACTGCCGTTTGTTGCATGTTTCCCCAACTGTTACTGGCTGCTTTCATGTTTATCAGCACCGGCAGGGGGCTGTCATTTCTAAAATAAATGCTGCTGCTTTATGATAAGATGCAATGAAATAATCCTCATAAAATAAAAAATTATTAAAGGGTTGCGTTTCATTGCTAAAGTGAGAGTCGCGCTTGTCCGTGACATTTACTGCGTCCGTATAAAGTTGTATTGAACAACATAAAGTGTGCTTTGTGTGTGCTCTGCTGGACTCAACTGCCAGATTCCATTTGAAAGTTATGAGCTTAGAAACCACTGAGCCTTATAATTAAACATTCAAACAAGAACTTTAATATTAATGAAGTCCTGCTCGGCTCTCCCTTAGTCTTCTCTCTGGTAAGCTACCCTTTCACAAATTTGCCCTTTTTTGGTATCCTTCCCTTTCCCGCTTTGTAGAAATGTTCCCTGTGTTTGTGTGTTTTGGTTAGTGTGTGTATCAGGTGTCTGTGTGCATGTGCGCGCATGTGTGCACAGCTTTTTGAGGGACTTTTCATCTGCAGCGTTAAACAGCTCGACAACACCAATTTTTCATGGATTACCTCTGCCACGAAACGCATGAAGCGCAAATGACTAACATCTGAATGAAAACACTAATCTCTTTTCCGTTTGATCTTGATTAAACATCTTGTCAGATTTGTATGATTATGGTAATCATAGCGACTTTTGATTTTAGCAGAGGGAGGGGGGGAAAACGAGTCAAATCAAAGCGGCTGAGCCGATTACACAGATTTGACGTTTTCCTTGAAGACGGAAACACATCTGAAAATGATGCTTTGCTGACGCTGTGGCAACACAATGACACAATACGAGTGGCTCTGGTTGGGATCTAAATCTAAGTGTGTGTGGTTAAACAAAACAGATTTCTGGTCAGAACTTATGGTTCAAAGTAAATCACAGTCAATGCTAATGCTAACGTGCTAACACGGGTTTGATTACCAGCACTGGCTTAATCTATCCTTCTCTCTTCCTGATGGCATCCTGTTATTCTTTTCAGCTGTGTAAATGACAAAGTATTACACATGAAATTGATGTTTTGTGATATGGTAGTTTGGGTTTTTAGGAGAAAGGAGAACCGACTCAAACAACTTCTGTTCGCCATGCTAAAGATAGTCAGTGCTGCTCCCACCCATATCCTGGACAAAGTATGTCCCTCTTTGTAGTTATCCAAGTTGTGAAACAGTGGGAAGCTCGCTCTAAAGCTGTTTCATGCCTACTGATTTCCACTAGTATTTCTACTAGGTCCTAAAAATGTCTGCTTCTAGTGTCTCCGCAGCCAAAAAGAAAAGAAATGAAAACACAGCCCAGTAATCTTCGTAAAACCCTCAAGAACCCGTTAGGAGTCACATTTCTAAGGATACAAACTCATTTAGGTGGAGACCACTGACATGTTGCCTTTGTTTTTCTGACAGCATGTCACAAGGTTAAAACCTTTTACTCCAGAGATCAGATATGATGGCAGAAGGCTGATGTGTCAAGCTGGGGACACACTGCGACTTCCCTCTTTAAGCTTTCTTTTTTGGCTTTTCAGGCTAAAAACTACACAAATACTGCAGATCAACACTCTTTTCTTTCCCTTCACACAGACATATACTCGGCTCAGGACACAAATGGACGTGCTCTTACTGTGCGAGAGGTGTTCAGGTGCCGCATGTGTCACTGAGTCTTGAGTTGCTGTGTTCAGGCACAGACAACCAGCAGGAAACATTTTCTTACCCGTTTCACCTGCCTCCTTTGAAATGCTGTATTCCTGTCAGAGTCACACATTCCTGTCAAATCTTTAAGCCTTTCCCTCCTACAATCCCCCTCCCCATGCTCGGTGCCTCCATTGTTCGATTGAGAAAGACACACCACGTGCAGAAAAATCACAAGAGAGAGGGTGCTTGTGTTGTTCATGTCATTCACACAGTTAAATGAAAAATATAGCATCACAGAACCCCCCCGCACCCCCGTCATTACTGACAGCAGCAGGCAGAGCCGGGCGTAGGAAGCTGAGCTGCTCCTCTGTCTCCAAGGAAAAGAAAGCTTTGTTTCAGCACCACAGACAGCGCCGCTGTGTGCTGGGGCAGTTCAGCACTGGCAGCTGGACAGCTACCCCCCAGCCTGCCTCCTGGCTGGCCCAGGGCGGAGAGGAGGCCAGCTGGGCCCAAGATATGTGATCTTCCACCTGCCGGGGCTCCGGGGGGAGCCGGGGGAGGAAACGGCAGAGAGACAAATCAAAGATAAGGAGGAAATAGACGCAGATGCGAACTGACACGTGGCAGGGTAGGTGGGTAGGATTATCACGTGTGAAGATGGATTCTTATACAGTGTAATGTGTTTTTTATTTGTTCTTGGCATTTTTAGATGCAAAGCCTCTCTATGAGCTGTTGGTGAACCTCACTCACAGGTTCAAAAATCTATATATACATATATAATTGTTGTTGATTATTTGGATTGCCAGTAGTTACCTTAGTAACTATTCCTCCGAGGTTCCAGTGTCAGCAAAACATGCATTTACTTTGAGGTCAGTGTCATCACCCACTACCGTGTAGCATGGAGGATATTAAAGACTTACATTGTAAACCATCAAGTTTATCTGTAGCACAGAGAAAGTCCACGGAGCTGTAATGACAATTGGCGCGCACACACACACACACACACACACACACACATACACACCAAGTGTCGTCCTTCCAGTGAACCTTGTAGTCACAGTCTGGGGACAGTGGTACAGTGGGACAGCAGCCTGGAGGTTCAGCAGTGAGCTTGTTACGGCAAGGTCGCCTTTTTCAGTCCCAGACCAGTTGGGAAAATCTATGTGGGGAAATTGAGTGAGAAAGGCTTTCCGCTCCCTTAACATCTTCAGTAGAGGTACCCCACTTTGCTCAAGGGGAATAGCCGGTAGTAGGAGGCGGTTATACAGAGCAGCAACAGTGTCACTATGTGTTACAGTGCGAGTGTGAAGGAGAGTACAGCTGTAACGGGATGAGAGCGTGGTCAAAATTCCCTCGACAGGGTTTTTTCTTTAAGTCACTGTGATGAGAACTAGTGAGTGGAAATGCTTTTCTTTGGGAGTAACGAATTGTGAAAGGAGTTCAAACGATTTCAAGAGAACGCCGGGTTCAAGGACAATCTGCTGCACCATTGCCTGCCTTCCAAACAGAAATGTAAGGTGAAAAAGGGCGAGTGTGAAATCAAAGAGCCAACATGCAATGGCAAAAAATACATAAAATAATCAAGACACAATGAGAAGGAATCCTTTAGGAATACAAACAGAGCAAAGAACTGAGATCCAAAGAGGCTAATTTGTGTCAAATGCTGGCACTTTGTAAGATGATACAGAGGGGAAATTAGGTTAAACCCAACATAACTTTTCCTTTTTTACAAAAGTGTTATATTTAAATAAAATAATAAGTCATTGAGATAATTTGCTCTTTCATGTTGTTATAACATACATACATATGTAGAATCATAAGGAAGGTAAGTGCCCAGTAGATATTGCTTTCATCTAAAAATCCAACATGTCCACTCATGTAACTTGTTGCTTTTAAATGGAGCAGTCCATTATCTGCCAACCTGCATACCAGTACAAACCAGTGCTACCGTCTGTGACCTGCACTCACCAACACAGTCTAGTTAAGCATACAGAAGTGCAGGATCCAACGTTAAGCGTCGATGAAATTGAGCGAGCCAGACTAATCACCAGAGGCAGCGAGACAACAAGAGGCCGTGTGCTTTGATGCAAGCAGACAGGGCCTTCTCAGAGGCATTCACGTGAATTAAGCTCAAAGTGAGGCTCGTTGTAGGTTGACGCACCTGTTTCCTCCCCATGGCGAGGACTGGTCCTGCCCACTGTCACTCACTACATTAGCAGTTTAGAGGGTTGCCTGGAAATCAAAACACTCACCGATGTGAGCCTAACTAGAATACACAGTGCTTGTTTCATGATTCATTTGCTTGCGTTTACTGTCTGTCCTGAAGTATATTTATGAAACGGCTCTTGCTGTGAGTTGTGTGCCTGATTCAGAGGATTAAGTGGCTGTTAAACATCAACAGCTTTGGTGTCAGTCCCACAGAATTAGTGTGAAAGGGTTTATTTATGTTCAATGGTCAACAATCATGTCACAATACAATATGTTTGGATGGATTTACCAAGGCTTTTCAGATGTGATGCGCACTGCACATATGGGCTCACCTTCACTCTGAATGTGCCTGGACTTCAGTCAGCTTCAGTCGATGATACAGGCTGCGGCTGCAACTCATATTCGCACTGTGCCCTTTGTCGACCCGAGGGTAGAGTGTTTTGTCACACCACTTCCGGCACTCAATTAAAAAAACAATAAATGTGCATTCACATGTCTTTTGCAACTCAACCACAATAGATTTTCAATTAAATCTCCAAATTTTACAAAAGAAAGAGACCAAAATGCAAAGCTTGAAGACTCACTTGCTCCTGTTATTCTGTCACTTGGGCTGTACATTAGAATATAACATATGTAAATATAAGTACACAGATAAAGCAGGCTGAGGAAAAGTACATTCAAGTAATTTATCACAACATAAGCCTTTTAAGTCTGAGAAAACATGTGGGCAGGGTTTTCTTCTGCATTTGTATATGCAGCTCAGTCACTGACTGGCTGTTTTGCAGATTGTGGCTGTACTGGTCAGCTCCCAGATGCCAGTTTGTATAAATGTATCACAAGAACATGCTTTCATACCTGTGAGCAGCCCAAAACACTTAATCTTGTACTGTTGGGCACTGAGCAAATCTGGGGATTAAATGTCTTGCTCAAGGGTACGTGCGCAAAAGTTGCTGATGGGGAGGAAAACATTTCTGCACAACTAGCTTTTCCCAGCCAGTAGGGGATTTATTTCTTGCATGCTAAATGTAGAGAAAAATGTCCCAAAGTAGAATTATTTGAATATCAATGCAGAATCCTGTTCATTCAGGACACAATGACACATTTGTAAGTAACAGAAAGGAAGCGAGAGAAAGACGCAGATGAAAAGGAAAAGGGGGATCAGGGATGGATACTCTGACTCAGATGGGTAAATAAGACAAAGCAGGGGAAGAAAAACAGACGGCGAGAGAAAATGAGAAAAAGACAGGAGAGAAAGAGAGATCTGGTTTTGACAGGCGGCGGAGAAAAAGTCTGAGGACGCGTGAAGGCACTGGCTTATCATTAGCACCGTCCCTCCCTTCTCCCTCCCTCTTTGTCATTGACAACCAACACAGCCACATCTGCATCCGAGCATGTAAACGTTATCGAATGGCCCACGGTGCTATGAAGCGGAGAAGACAGGTGGAATTGCATTCTAACGCCTCCGATTAAGCTGATCAATAATGGCCTGTTGGAGTTCTGCTGGCAACACGATGGAGGAGAATAGGATGAGAGTTGGGGGGGGGGGGGGGGGGGATGAGCCGGGGATTGAGGGAGAGAAAAGACAAAGGCAGGCAAAGGAGAGAAGAAAGGATACAGTGGGAAGAAAGAAATAGTGTTAGAAAGCGGAAAGCACGGTGCAAAGTCAGATGAAGGATGGATAAGAAGAAGGGGATGAACAAGAGGGGAAGAAGAGGGAGAAGTTTACAGCAGATGGGCAGATCATTATTGTGCTGCAGGAAGGGTTGAGGAGGGCACAGGTGGACAGAGGAGGGAGAGAAAGCGGGGGAAGCACAGCAGCACTTGAGTGAAAAGAAAACAACATCTCTCCTCTCTCCCCCGTTGTAGATTTCCCCAGAGAGCAAGATGAGAGCGGCGGCGCAGAGACAATTTGCTTGTGGCTGAAAATGTCTCTGTCTGTCTTCTTTTTCCTTCAGAAGTTTAAACACCTCCGGACGGACCAGGACATTATAAATATGTCACATCAAATACGAATTTTCAGCGCCGCTCATATCACCAGCCTCGACAAAAGCTTAACACTCAAATCTTGCTCATTTTGTCCCCATTTATCAACCCCTTTGTTGTTTGCTTTGTGGATCAACAGGTAACGTGAGAACAAACAAATGTCAACAGAGCAAGATGTATCAAGGATAAATGGCATCAAGCAGACTCCGTCCTAGTGTTTTAACAAGCCTTTCTGTGTACGTGTGTGCAGGCTAACTAGCTGTTACATGGCTGTGCTCTGTTTGCTAAATGATAAGCAAAAACCTAAACATGCAAAGCACATAAACACCCAAATTGAGTCTCTGCAAGCAAATAAGCCATTTCATGCTCAGTGTGAGCTACAGGTGTTGAGCTGAATATGCATGCGCACACACACACACACACACACACACACACACACAAACATTTTAGTGTCACACACACGTAATTCAGAAGCCTTGCAAAACATTTCTAATTCTGGCTTTTAAAGTGACATCTAAAACTAAATTAACAATGTATTCTCGTTCCTTGAACTATTTATACTAAGAAACTAGTGCCTGCTGATGCTAATTCCAGTGCAATTAAATTAATGATTAATCAGAATTTGTATAAAGTGCATGCGTGATTTGAAGCAGATATGTGTATGTGTATTACGCATTAAGTGTTCCCACTAAGGTGACATGAAAATCCAATGCATGCAAAAGTGCAAGGAAGCGTCCTTTAAGTCCACCAAGGATGGCAGAGCTGCAGTTTGCACATACTTAAAAAAACATTTCTCACAGATGTTGCTTCACCAGCTGCTGTGCTACATCCTCTAACTCTTTAGGGAAGCTTGCAACTTTGAAGTCATATTTCAGTCAGTCCACAAGTATCATAGTACCTTATCACCCTACTAGAGCACTGCACTCTCAGTGCACTTCCTTGTGGTTCCTAGAGTCTCTAAAAGTAGAATGGGAGCCAGAGCTTTCAGCTATCAAGCTCCTCTTCTGTAGAACCAGCTTCCACTTTGTTTACGGGAGGCAGACACCCTCCTCACATTCAAGAGTAGGCTTAAGACTTTCCTCTTTGATAAAGCTTATAGTAGGGCTGACTCAGGTGACCCCTGAGGCACCCCTTAGTTATGC
>JAVQJL010075277.1:0-44280 GCA_036024295.1 Nannoperca obscura | reverse complement strand
TTTCTTTAAAGTTAAGACTAGTTTAAAGTCATCTTCATTGAAAAGTACAGTGCTTTTCCTTCAAAAATAAGGACATTTCAATGTGACCCCAAACTTTTGAACGGTAGTGTATATCACTTGCTCAAGGGCAATTTGACTTGGTTGCTGTTGAGAGAGTGCTGTCCATGCACTTGCCCCAGATTCTAAAGTTCTGGTTTGACTACATGAAAATAAATTTGATTATTTGGGCACATAAGTTGACTGTGCTTTGTGGTTATACAGGTACGTTTAAGTCCTTGCTGCACAAGAACACAACAAGTGTTACTACACGCTAATAGGGAAACAGGTGCACCAAAATGAGCAGATCAGGTGAAATAAGTGAACACACCTGTGTGGATATACAATATGTAGGGATTTTCAAGGGGGACATGTTCCACAAGTATAACTTACCAGTGGAAGCTGAAGTGGTCACCACTGACATCATTGAAATTGGCTCCTTTTAAATGTATCGGATATGTCGTGGACAATTGAAGGTCCCGTTACGTGGTTTTAAATTTCAGATGGATTACCGGCTCTGTTCACTTCCCTCAGGGATCTAATGAACATGTGGTGTTTCTGCTAAATTGCGGCTACTGTTAGGAACGTGCTTAACTGGTATTCACTCTATTTAAATGGTTTCCATTTACTCATCATCTAGAGCACTGGTGTCTATGCTTGTTTGAATGTATGTGTTTTTATTTCAAAACGATTACTACATCAGGTGTTTTCAAAGTGGCCTGATAAGGCTTCCACACTTACTGTTGTACAGGCTTGCAATGAATCATAAGGGGAATTATCAAACTAATGTTGTAATCAAATCATTCATGTGGAAAAGAGTTTAAGCTTATCAGTTCTGATCAGACGTTCAGCATATTTTCTGTATCGCTACAAGTAGGAGAGCAAATTCATTTTATACCCCTTCATCTCTATATTTTGTGATATTGTACATTTTCAAAAAAATCCGAGAAGCAATTTATGGGGAAATATTCTATAATGTCCACCTTTTTAATCTGCAATATTGACTGAAACACCCACAGATATTAAAGGGAAAGATAGATTTTAGAGTTTCACTGGATATAACTGTGATATTTCACCACCTATTCTTTCACTTTAAGAACATCAGTAAACGTTTATGCCCCTGTGCGGTCTGTACAGTCAGTGATTCTGAAGCCACAGCCACATTTGATTTAGTGACCATGCACCCACAATTTGTTACCCACAGAAAGGTTCCCCTATTTACTTTCCACGGTAGAAATGTCTGCCCTGGACTTTCCACTGTTTGTGGGGTAAGTATGTCAGAGGGTGAACAGAACAGCAGTCTTTGCTATTGATGAGAATGTCGATAATCCCCTTTGTTTCATGTTCCGGAGTTACTCCATTTATGCTTCTTTCCATTGTTGATCTCCAAGTCAGGAATAAATTCCTTTTTTAAAGGTCATCATTTTTGATCTCCTTTCTTAATATAACAACTTCAGCTCTCACTTGACTGCTCAAGACCATTTCATTGATTTAGCTTTCATTTGCAGTCCAGCTAACCCTGTCCTGTTCATCTCTCCGCAGATGGCTGTGTCGGTGCGGGGCCTGTACTTTGTGGTGACCCTGTTTTTGGGCAGTTTCTTCGGGAGTGTCTTCATGCTGGGGCCAGTTTTGCCCCTCATGCTGCTGTCTCCGGCTTGGTACCGCTGGATCACCGATCGCATCGTCGCTACGTGGCTCACTCTGCCTGTGGTGTGTACAACAGCTTAGCCTTTACCCGGCCGGCTCTCGTGCGTGCCGTGCCAGATGGTCTCAAGTTACCTGTGTTTGACAGTCACGATTATCTGCATCATCCCAGCCTTTTTTTAATGCTTCCCTATTTAATCAGATTTTAGTTTTGTTTTTTTCTTCATTTATTTAGATTGCCCTTGAGTACAATTATGCAAACCTTCTTTACAGTGACCACACGAGTAGATGGCATTATTCATTTCTTATTACTCATGTCACTCTCTTAAATGTATCTTACCACTTTTTGTCTTCCTAGTTGCTCCTCTCTCCCTCTACATCCTTTTCTAAATAATTATTCTTTTTTCCCTTGGTCATCTCTCTCTGCCCCCTACATTCTTCCCTCACTGCTTCTTCTTCTCCTTCTCCTTCTCCGTCCTTCTCCCTCCATCTGTAGTCTTTGCTGGAGCTGGTGTTTGGGGTGAAGGTGGTGATAACAGGTGATGGTTTCATTCCGGGGGAGCGAAGTGTGATCATCATGAACCACCGTACCCGTCTGGACTGGATGTTCCTGTGGTGTTGTCTTCTCAGGTACAGCTACCTGCGTCTGGAGAAGATCTGCCTCAAGGCTGCCCTGAAGGCCGTGCCTGGCTTTGGTGGGTATAGAATGGGTGCCCTGCCCTTCCCCGTACACACACACACACAAAACACACTAGCGCACCATAATATAATATATGCTTTTCAAAGTAAAGGTTCAGAAACATTGCATCATTGCAAAGCAGTTTACTTTTAGTAGAGAGGGAGGTAAAATCATTTAAACAGAGACAGATGAATCTACATATAAAAGAGGAACCGTAGAATGATTCTAACAGTCGAATCAACATCTTTTAGACTGCGTTAGTGTCAGCTAGGTGTACCAAATAAATCAGTCACTGAGTATAGTTTAACATAATCAAAGACAATAAGTATTCATTTTCCTGGAGGAAGATGCTTGTTTGATCAACCTTATTTCCAGAGGTAGTATGTTACAGAGCATAGTTGCATAAAGACATTGTGTGTGTCTTCCAGGCTGGGCAATGCAGGTGGCCTGCTTCATCTTTATTCAGCGTCGTTGGGAGGAGGACAAGAAGCACATGGAGAACATGCTGGACTACTTCTGTGACATCAGAGAGCCCCTGCAGCTGCTACTGTTCCCAGAGGGCACAGACCTCACTGGTGAGAAGTAAACAGTGCAGCTCTCCGTCCATTCATGGGACAACTCGCCCGCATATCATGCCGGTTTTTCTCAGAACGTGTTGCCCACCAAGCAGTTTCCAGAGCTCAGTGTGGCACCTGTTTTATACCTTTTGTACTGACACTGATATGCAAATACACTTTCCAAGTGATAAGGCGTAGAAAAATCCCTTGACGCACACCCCACACGGTCATTTCTGCAAGAATGCTCTGATCTTTGAATCCAAGCAACAGCGACACCAGTGTCTAAAGCCCTTTCAGATCACAATTAAGCTAATCAAAGACCTGAGTAGCTTTACTTGGGGGAAGCTTAAGTCCCATGATGTCATGAGGGGGTCCAGTGAAGTTACATCATAATTGGTCGGCAGAATTAGGGCTTTAAAGATTGTTTCACTTTTGGTGTCGTGCTTGTGACCATATACGTGTGTGTGTGTGTGTGTGTGTGTGTGTGTCTCCATGTTCACATACTTCTGAATTTAAGCCTCTTTAAACTTCAAGGCCTAATTTGAAGGGAGAAACAAGGGGACGTGTCGTGTACAGTATGTTCTGATGTCTGTGCAGAAGCTGCCTTGTTCTTTACGCTCCCAATACTTATTCTAGAGACGTGCATTAAGACCTGCGTCTACAGGATCAGGTCCAGGGTGCGCTTAAGTCCCTTTTAAGAATGTTCCTTTTGTGTGAACTGAATGAAAGAATGTACAAGAAGGACAAGCCACAGCAGAGGCCGGATGTTACATAATATAACTAATGAGTCATGATATAGTTTATATGTTCCTGAGGAATGTTTGGTTAATGATCGTTCCTGTGTTTATGTCCCCCTTTTTACAAATGTGTAAGGGTTTGCCACTGGTGGATGTATTTTGTGAATGTGGTTATACGTGTGTATCCCGTAATCAACATCATTGTTTAACTGCTATTTTTATAATAGTTTGTTGTTTATGTTTTTGTATCTCTTGTAAGTGATGTTTTCTTTTCACAATAGAAATTCGAAAAACCTGCAGTCAAAATGAACTAATACTAAAACTAATGTAACATTAACATTTAGTTAATGCAACATTATATGGTGAATGCAGTTGCCAGAGGCTTTATTGTACGTCCGTGTCTCTTGCAGAAAATACAAGAGCAAAGAGCGATGCGTTTGCCACCCAGAACAGCCTGCCGAAATTCGAGTATGTGCTGCATCCCCGCACCACTGGGTTCACCTTCATTGTGGACAGACTACGAAAAGGTCAGTTGTGCTGCACATGAACCGCGTCTGAAATCATAAAATGTCTACATTAAGCATGACAGTGGTCCGCTCATAGTAAACCGTGTTCTTGTTAGCTGGCAGTCAACCAGCAGACGCGGGCTGTGTGTTTTTACCATTTTTGATGATTGGCTTTATTTGGTCAGAAAGGAAATAAGTAGGGCACGAACCCTGCCATCATGATGGAAATGTTTTATCAGCAAAACCAAGGTAAAATGACATGCTGTCATGATGATTGTGGTTAATCCACCGACGCCCTCAGTAGAAGAATACCTGTAATTTTTCACTTTAGTCTCAGACCTGTGCTTCATCCTGCTGCCAGCCATTACAACACCTCGGAGATTCTCATGTTTCCCTATGAGCTAACTCTGGCATCCCTCCAGACTTCTTAAATACCACCTCTGGCCTTGCCATCTCACCCCCCAGGATGCTGAGCACGGCACTAACTCTCCAAGCACGTGTTGTGAATTAGTGTGATGTCATCGGACTTTGCTAATTCTCCTCTCCGTCTCTCTGCACCGCTGACTGACATGCTGTGCATGTTGTTCTTTGTCCAAGTCCACTGTTTCCCTCGCTATTTTTACCGTGGTGGTGCTGAGCGGTACAGAAGCAGGCGCTGGCAGGTGTCCACTTGGTATTTCATTCAGTTCTGTCTGTGTGTTGTAAAGACACGGCAGATCAGTGATAATGGTATAGATCTGATGGTAGTTTTAAAGGCAGAGAAGCTCCAGGCCTCTGGATCATTAAAGATGCATGTGTAATGGGGCTAAGAGCTGCACAACACGGTTCCACTGACCAGTGTGGATGTAGAAAAGGGATAATATAAAGTCTCCCTGCAGTGTCACGTCGTCATGTCTGACACTGCATAGTTTACATTAAGGAATCTAGTTCACTGTCTTGATTTAGTTATATTGGACAATTTTATCACCAAGTGTCCTTTTGATCATTTAAAATGGTGTCACTTTTCCTAGGAGACAACCTGGATGCCGTCCATGATATCACAGTGGCATACCCCAAGAACATCCCTCAGACAGAACGCCACCTCATCCTGGGGCTTTTCCCCCGTGAGATCCACTTCCACGTCCGCCGCTACTCCGTGGCCTCACTGCCCCCCTCTTCCTCAGACCTGGAGTCTTGGTGTCGAGAGCGCTGGGCTGAGAAGGAAGTCCGCCTGCGGGACTTCTACTCAGGCCAGCCCCGGGGCTTCGATCGGGATGGTGTTGCTCGTGTGCCACCCTGCAAGACGGAGCTGCGAGTGACTCTGATCAAAGCCGCCTCACTGCTGTACTGGAGCAGCTTCATTGCTCTGTGCATTACTGGCCTGTGGTTGTGGGCTCCCTTCAGGCTCTACTTCCTGGTCGTGGTTGGAGTGTTTATGGCCCAGCAGAAGCTGATTGGAGGGCTGGAGCTGCTGGAGCTGTCCTGCCACCGATACTGGAAGTCCATGGCTGCCGACGTGGGTGAGAAGGAGAACAAGGCGCTGGACGGGAAGATGCAGTGAGGATGGAAGACGGGGTTGACTGGACAATGATATGTTTCCACGTATGCTCATCTGTCTTGGCCTGTTCTGTTTAGAGGGCTGGAGGATCCATTTGAGGGACCCAGCACTCCATGCCTTAGAAAGGGAGTAATGAGTTCACCTCCTGACGGTATGCATGGCTTCAGTGGAGGAGCTCACCTTTCTGTTGAAGAAAAATAGGAATGTTATGTACATTTATCTGTGTTGGATTCAAGGAATTCATCACACCTAATGTGTCTCTTGCCCTTTGTATGCCTCTCCTCGTATAATTACTGTTATTTAGCTTGCAGTAAGTGCATTTTATCAGTGTATGTTGTTGGCTTTTATTATGGTTGTTTGTTCAGGACCTCAGTGTGGACATGTCATGAAACAATGCTGTTTTAATATTTGTTATACTGTTATCATGTCTTTTGAAACTGGTTTTATTGTTTGCTATGTTGCCCTTGGTTTTATATTAGTGTCATACATAATGGAGCAGAGCCATAGTATACACCCACCTTTACATATGATGACTTGACTCTAACCAATATTCAAATCAGCACTGTAGTTAGCTGGATGAGACTGATGGGACTTGAGTTTCCTCGAGTAGTCCGTTTTCTAGCAAGGAAAGAAAATGACTGCTATAATTCCCAGAGAATTATTAAGGAATATACAGGTATATATGTGTACCATTGTTTACCTTTTAGTGGGTATAATTACCCTTTTATACAAATTGGGGGATTCATCTTTCTCAGTTTGTCCTTAGAGATATTGTCCGTGATGATGTTTATTACTGTATGGGTCTTAAAACACAAATTATGTTGTTCTGCATATTTCCTCAAATAGCTTTTGCACATAAAAGCCAAAGGTGAGAAAAGCAGACCTGATTTTAAAAAAAAACACACAAAAAAAAGAAAAAAAAAAGTAACCAAACCGAATGTAGTCTGTCTTGTCAGGGAAGAGGGGTAGCTCCACTGACCACTGGCACGGTTGCCTGCAGCTATGCTGCTGACTTGTAGGCATCTCATCAAGATCAAAGATCTGACTTGAGATCGTATGACTGAATAACTGTAGAAGCAGATGAGCTTTGTGCCCTTTCTGGGAATAAAGAGATGCCTTGTAGAGGCAGGATGTGGGTGGTGCCGGGGTAGAAGAATGTCCTGTTGGGACAACATTACCCCTTGATGTGCAGGGTGGCACAGAGGACCAGACTTGGAGTGGAAAACTGGCCCTGAACTCAACCTAATCCAAAAAAGCCCTGTAATGCCCACCTCTGCCTGTGTCCCTCTCTAGAGGACTGGCATTGATGCGCCTGCTAAACTCAATTAGCAAATGACAGCTGAGAAAGCCACTCCAATTGTGCCAAAAAAGGAAAGAAATTGAATCAAGATTGGAGTGGCGCTTCAGCCACGTTATTAGCCACTGACTGCTTGTCGCTCAATACCATTTCAATGTTAATTCTTGCAGTCATGAAACATTTCTATTTCTATGTCTATTTCAGTTTCTGTAACACTGTGCAATGTGTGATCAAGCTGATCACTTCAACCCTACTTTGCGAGACAAATGTCTTTCACGGTCGACCACACAATAGAAAGTTTTTTTTTATATGAATCTTAAGCTCCTGTAGTTAAAGTGTAAAGGGGCTGTTTCCAGTCACTGTGATCTAGCTGTGTTAACACTTTTATCATCAGCATGTAGTAGTTTACCAAACATGGTACTATATCCGTGTCTCTAACCCTGAACCAGCTAGAATCTCCTCGTATTACTCTTTCACTTTGCTGTTTGCTGTTTTTTGTTCTGCTCATTTTACAATCACTTGTTGATGCTGGACCTCTTTAAAGTCACTGTCCTCAGGTAAACACAGTGGAGTCTGTCTCTTATAGGACGAAATATATATCTAAATAAATATATACTACATCAACTCATCCATGTTTCCAGTCACTGTTCTTTTGAGTTTTTGGGCAAACTTAGGAAATGTTGACTGCTGCTGCTGATTTTCACTTTTACAAGCTCTCACTCTTCTTTTGATCAATGATGAAATAGCTCATGTCATTAGATTGACAGTAACATCACTTTAAAATGTGAGACACTGCTGACGTTATGTGACCTTAGTGACAGTAGGCTTTCTTTCATTTATTCATCACTCCACTCATGTAGAACAACACTTCCATTACTCAGATTTTTTTTTTTCATTGCTGCCGAGCAATTGTCTTGGTAGTCCTTTAATCTAGAATGTACTATAACAATCACTCCACTGCAGTGAATGAGTCAACAAGACCTTGAATGCTCATGTTACACAACACTGGGGCCACAGTTTGCCTCGTCTGTTTTACACGCACACATATATTTTAGTCTATCATAGACAACCAAAAAGGTCAGGAGCTTTGAAGGTGAAGTGCAGTCGCCATAGTAACCAATGTTGACTCCACTGTCTCCTAGCAACAGGATGTAGAGTGATGTCAATGGAAAGCATGCTATTTTCTCCTGCTGACAGAATGTCACTCTTTTGTGTGTGTGTGTGTGTGTGTGTGTGTGTGTGTGTGGAAAGGGAGAAGTTTATTTCTATAGTCTATATCTCTGCTTTTCGAGGGGATGGAGAGAGTGGGCGTGTTGCTGACACTGTGGAATCAAAGACAGACAAAAGGTGAGGATAAACTAAAATAGCTGTCCAGGGACGATGAATCATGGCCCAATTAAGAGTGCAATTATGCTCCTGGTTCTTTTTTTGGTCCCCCCCCCCCCCCAAACTTCATATATGCTCTGATAGGTTTGACCGTGGGTGGAAGGATGTTGGATGATGGATGATGCACACAGACTCCCATCGTCCTATACGAGACACACGAGAGCATCACTTCACTTCACCAGTGGGTCTTTTTCCTGTTATTTAGATTTGGTCTTCAAAGACTGCTTCTCTTAGCAACAGCATGGTTGAATACATGTATAGGATCCCTTGAACACTAATGAGAGCGTGAGGTTCAAGTCTTTAGGGAATCTCAGTGTCCAAAGTCTTGCCCAACAGCATTGTGGAAGAGTCAGAAGGGTAGTGGAAAGTAGCTCTCTCACACGTAAAGACTATGTCAGATCTAGATTTGGGCCATGTCTATCCAATTGGATGCAGGGTAATAGGATCAACAAGGCAGTGTAATTATCTTTATCTGGCCCGATGGCTTTTTCAATAAAGGCAGCGGATAATCCCGAGGTTATGCAGGGACAAAGTCAAAGACTACTATGAATTATACAGCAGGCCAGAGAGCTCTGTGGAGATGGAGCCTCCTTCATGCCTCTAGTCATGTCCGGCATTTAAATGGCTCCATATAGTAAAAAAAAAAAAAAAAACATACAACATTCTTAATCAATTAATGCTCTAGACCCCTTAAGAAAAAAAAAACACAACTGCAGTGGATACAGAAATAACTGTGACCGGAACAGCTTGTCGTGTTCAACAGCCTTATTAATTAATATTTGTCTGAGGTAGGTGTAGTGCTGCGTGCTCAGTGTAGGGCACCTCCAGGAGTGACTGCAGAGAAGACCTGTTGTCGATTCCACCACAGTGACAAAAACACACTAACAAAGACGCCTTCCAACAGGATCAGCGCTATAAATAACTCTACGGCAGCACTGCAATATTAGTGGGTGGATTAGGAGTGAATCGTCACTGCCTATTTATAAACCCAATGCAGTCAAAAACCTCTTGGGTGATTCACACCGAGTACTGAGTAAGTAGGATTAAAATTGAATATTTTGTATATTTTTGACATGAATGTTAGCTTTTTCCTAACGGTCTCATTCAATATTTGCCTGTATTGGGCATTTATTTAGCTGCACATAATTCAGTAGGGTGTAATATCACTGACATGTATTTCCGGACTGCAGTGAAGGTTTACACCCTGCCAAGCAGTCTAACGTCAGAGGCAGGAAAGGGACTCATCATGCAGGCAAGGGACTCAGCATCATGCATCCAAAGGGAAACAGCTTCACAGATCACACTGTCTCTCAGTATCCTGCTGCCACCTAGAGGTCTTAGGATTTTGTTTAACTCATATGTGGCCTCCCCTCCCTCAGATATTTACACACATTTGTCTTGAGCACAAGGTTAAAGCCACATTTTGAAATCTAAAACATCTTGAGGAAGAGAGTAAAAGGAGGAGAGAAGAATAATACAATTTGGCAGTTAAGTCATTATAGCCAAACACTTTTCCTCTCCTACATGAATGGACTGTTGTTTAAACACAGGCTGCAGATTTCAAACAGTTTTCACATTGATCAAACACGTGCAACTGATAATTCTCTGACTCGATTGCACTATCGCACACAAAAAAGTGTTCTAAGCTTCAAAACAAGCACAAACAAGACAAATACATTTAACCCAGCAAGATTACACGTTTATTTAGAAATCACACCAGAGAACACCTTGCTATATCCATACAAGAAGAAAACTTTTTTTTAAAACCGTATATCCAGAAAACATATAATAAATGTATCAATCAATAAAAATAATAACCATAAAGCAAATAAAAACAATGGCCTTTAAATAAAATGGTAAAAGTGAAAAGCAAAACAACAATATTCTGTCACGGCCATTTACTGTACACTGCACTGACTTGGGGATATGGATGGTATCCTGTAGAAGTCATTATATTTAAATCAATTTTGGCTTTTATAGAAATGACAACTTGCCCTTTCTTGCATGACCTTGTAAAGGCGAGCAAAAACATCCACATTGTCACTAGTGAAGGGTGGACCATTCTGGTGACGCCTGAGGGCACAACCCACTCCAAAAATAACCTCAAATGTCACAAAGATTGAGATCTTTTTCTTTTTTTTTTTAAACAATTTGACATTTTGATTGAAATCTTCACAGGGCACTGACAATATAAAACGGAGGCTCTAGCTCATATTTAAAGACTAATATTTATTGAAAGCTTGCTTGGCTTTGTGTTGTAAGAAACATGTCATCTTATGACCAAATGTGCCCTCAGCCTAGAATTATAAAAAGAGGATGAGTCACTATCGCAAAAGTAGTTCAACACTGGAAGACTGTAGTCAACTGCGTTTAAATAAATGGGATTACGGTCAAACTCAGGCTTGATTTAATCATATTTTCAGCATGTCGTTTCCAACATTGTAACGTAATGTATTGACTGGTAAGAGAATGTCTGCTGTTGGTTATTTTTTTCCAGAGGATGTCTGTAAGCTTGTCTCCCAGTGCTGGCTACTTGAATGCGTGAGCCATCCTCTCCTAACCATGTCCTAAAGCCAGCAGGCAGCCGGGGCCAGATAATGTCTCCATCACGTCTCAGACACACTCCTCCTGTTATACTGGAGACAAATTGGCTGGAAGGTACACGCACCTCATAAGTCACCAACGTGACGTGTTGCTCTTTACACCGCACACCACACAGAATCCATGGTAACAGATGGAGGCACGTAGAAGTGTCAATCAAAAATAAATGCACATCACGTGAGCCAGATCTAAATGAAACTTTTAGCATCGTCAAACGCAACAATGAATACTTAAATGTGACATCAATCTGTGCTGTCCTTACAAAATCATTAGGATGAGAACATAGATTTCAAACACTATTACATTCATTAACACTACCGGCTAATAAAAGGTAACTGATAGAGAATATAACAACTATCATGCTCCTAATTGCATTCAGTGCTCACCAGTCACAAATACATCGAGACAGAGGTGACAACACAAGCAAAAGCCCCATAAAACTAATAAGTAGAGTGACACAGCTATTGGCTCTTTTAACATTGCTGTGTAGAGTGGGCTGGTTGCTTTGCCCATGTCTGGATGATGAACTTACTCAGCTCTACTGCCTCCAGTTATCTAAATAAACATAAAACAACCAGGTGATGTTTTTTTTTATCTGACCACGTCTACTATCACGCATTTGTTTAATTACCATATGGAAAAGTGTGGAGCATGCCCTGTGCAAAGATGATGAAAATTCTGTGTGACCGTGCACGACAACGAGTGAAGTTACAACTCCCTATTTGTGTCCCTAGCTGTTTTGGGATGGTGTGGAATTTTTGAGATTCCTGTTCAGCAAGGATCGAGCCTGCAAACCAACCTTCTGATCAGCAGTGGTCTATGGTCACAGGCCAGAGACGGAGGAGGGGTGGGGTGGGGGGGGGGGGTTAGGAGCTCAAGAGTTGTCTGAGGGGACGTGCTCCTCAAAGCCCTCACTCTCCCTGACCAGCGCCCTCTCCAGGATGACGCGTCCCTCCTTGTACCGCTGACTGTCCTCAGTTGCAAACTCGTAGATCCAGCCCAGCTTGCTGTTGCAGTTCTTGCAGCTGACGTCCCTCACCATGTGTCTGCCGGTAAGCATCACTCTGTCCTGCACCTCGCTGTACTGGAGGTTCACCACCTGCGGGGGTTGAGACACAGGTATGCGCACACATTTTGAAGCAGGGAATTAGATACTGAATATGGGTACCCTGTTTGATGTAGGAGTAAATGTCATAGGGAGATATCACCAATGTCTCTGTACCTTGTTGAAGAGGAAAGCTCTGCCTGTGGCTCCTGTGAAACGTGTTGAGATGAGCTCAGACCTATTGGTCAGGATGGTGTCACAGTTGGCACAGGAGAAGAGGCGTGTCCCGCCAATGTGGTCCAAGAAGATGCGTCCCATCGTCAAATCTCTGGGAGTTACTCAACTAAGGCTAAAACACAAAAGAAAAAGATGTGCGTGTTATATATTGTTGGGAAAATTAAATAAAAATAGAACTTGACCATAAACAATACATGGGTAGTTACCCTAGAATTGGCCAACATGAAAATGTATAATGAAAATGTAGGGCAATATAAAAGTGAAAATTTGCAATACTGTTCATAACATGGTAGTTACTCCTTTAATTTAGCTGGGTGTGAGAGGCTATTGTGGGCAATGCTGTAAATCAACGTGCAGGGCAGCCATATTGGACATTTATGTCTGTGAAGATTCTCAGTCCTCCAGGCTATAGTATATCTAGAAGTGCCAAGTCAAAAGGCAGCCGGACTTGCTTTAAGTGACCATAACAAAATAAGGACCAAGTAAAGTTATGTCGGTTTCGTTTTATTTCTCAATCCGCGCTCTCTTTTGCGCTCTTTTCTCTTTCTCATAAGAACAATAAAATGGTGAGGCTTTTATTTGTGCTTTGTAAGGTTAAATAGAGATACAGGACTATACTATGCATGATTTGTGAAAACTGTGCACAACGGGACTGCATTTTGTAACGTGTCACCCCGCGTCTTAACCGCATATCGATAGGGTGCGAAGATGGCAATTTCTTTCAGCAGGGGAGTCCTAAGGCTATTTCAAGATGAACTGCGCCTCGATTGGAAAGTGGACGAGATCAGATGAGAGCAGCAGGGGGTGGTCACATACAGCAGCAGCCAAGACGTCACAGAAATATTTACATCCTGTTGGATCCACCTATTGGCTACCTGTAGTTTGTAGATCACGGTCGGATAGTTATGGCTGAAATAAGCTTTATTATTATTCATATTAACCACCCATGATATGTTTGTTAACAGGTGAAACTGCACAACGTACAGCCTACAATCTAGCGCAGAAGATTACAATTACACAGAAAATTAGGATTTTCTACCAAACGTGATGTTTGTGGTCAAAATTAAGAGCCAATCAAGCTCTTTGCTTAGGCAACAGCCAGGCGTTTCCCATCATGCCCTGAATTAGAGTTGAAACATCTTCAGTAAACTCAAGTAAGTCCAGCTGCCTATGACTTGGCACTTATAGATAGATTCACGCAAACAAACTTGACAGTCACTTATCTTCGTGGTGTAGTTTCCTGTCTTTTGGTTAATAGTGGAGCAAGTCTATTAAGCAATCCACTTTGAAACACTGTTACTACTATGCAATTGCCTTTTCCTGTGCTAACCATACATGTCCTCTTGACTGTTTATTGTAAACTTCTACCCATGTCGAGTGATCGCGACCAACGCTGCTGACATTCAGACAGTAACCGTGTTTATGATGCGGCACGTACCATGCAACTTGAATGCCAATGGGCAAAATGTGTCTTTTTTAACAGACAAACACGTTAGAAGGCAATTTAGCAAGGAACGGCAATATTGTAACTTTGAACTTGACATTCTCAACAGGAAAGCTCAATGTATTATCTATTTAACTTTATTCTGAAGTGTTCTTGTTACCCCCCCTTGCTGGAGTAGCTCCCTGTTGGATATTGTACTGATTTCAACAAGTACTTTTTGTTCCTGGCTGCCTTGTCATGAGGACTGTTGACTGTAGGTGGCAGCTGAGCTTTGAATGGTGCTGAATATAAAAACCACTGTGAAAAATAATCAAAGTCTCTTTAAAAGATAAATACTTTTGACTGACTGACATGAGTGAACACATATGCATGTTCCCGCCGTGGTTTTGGACATTTTGGCTGAATGGTGTATTGATTGATTGTATTGAGTAATCGGTCGAAAGAAGCTACGTTAGCCGTCCAGCTAACGTAACGTTAGCTTCAGCGAGAACGACATCAAGCTAGCAACAAGCGGAACAACAACAACACGTATATTTCTGTTTAGCTCAAAATGACGGCTGCCTACCTTCTCGGATTCGTTTCAGTGGCACAAAATGTCCCCACCAGCGATGATGTCACCGATATTTGAGGTATATTTTAGACGCACATCTGTTGTTTGTACCGTCGCCGTCGTAGAGGCTTTGTTGTTCTTTTTCAGCTGTTCCTGTCTGCGCTGTGCTCCAAGCTAGTATCAACATCCGGTCGTGACGTAGCAGCCTACGCTGTGGCGGCCCGTGGGTGCTCCGCAAGGTGTCAGCAGAGCGGAGGAAAACATCCGTTATACCTATTACAATATACATTCATATATTCAAATGTAGCCGACCAATGAACCCTAAGCATCTTGGAATAAATGTTTTTACCCTGCACGTTGTTAAAGAACTCGGATCTGTTACTTAAGTATACCTAAACTTAGCCTATAATAGGCCTGCCGCAATGCAGAAATCACTTCTCACTTCAAAATAATGTTTATTATCTATTTATGATGAAAGACCCCTATCATGAGAATAATGTCATCCAGCTACATCCTATAGTCTCCCTCAAACAGCATGGAAACTTCTGTCAGTTCTCTGTCATATAAATAAAGAGGTATTCGAAACAGATTCTTTCAAATGAAGAAGCAAGAAGAAGCAAGTCCAGGAGGACAAAAGAGGATGGTGGACAAAAATTTGAAGATTTCGATTCAGCTCTGTGAAACTTGGCTGAATTCCATTTAGCTGCTTCAGCCTTAGGGCCCCTGGTATTGTGCATACTTGGATTAACAAGAAAAACTGCAGGTGGCATCGATACACATTGACAAACAAAATGCAGAGATAGAGAGGAGGTGGGGTGACTTGTAGTTTCGTATCAGTTTATCAACATAAACTGATAAGAGAAAGCTATCATGGAAGACATCGCTGGGAATTAAAGATTGAGTGAAAAAAAGTTGCAGGAATGATAATTTTTTTCTTTTCACATGAGAAGTGGTTTTTCTCTACTTTTTCGTCATCGAAAACGTTGGTCTCCTGGGAGCTCTTTTCCTTCTCCACCCCCTTTCAAGGTACAATTTACTTTTACAGTCAGTGAAAGCGTACAGTCATTCTTTCTGTAAGGCTGGGGGGGGGGCATTACACAAATCCCTCAGTGTGGAAGGCGCTCAGTATCTCACCACATCATGACTAGATCTGTGCTCCTGATTCTGGCAGCCCTAGTTGGCTCCTGCGCTCAGTTTACAGGTAAAGTAAACTAAAGGACATTTGATACATTTTGTATGGAATTATTTGTTGCAGTCACGGATGATTTAAGTGCAAGGTGGCACAGTCATACGATGAGATCAGAATGATTCATAAACTGATTAGCCAGCCTGCTTTAGTCATGGTCATGTTCACACTGTTGGTTGATTTGGCACTTAGCCATTTGTCACAATGTGGATGAAAGGTGGTTTTATACAGGTTTTTATGTCCACCGTGCACAAAGGAGTTTGGGATGCAAATACAACCAGATTAAACCACACAGAAAGTTTATTACACTGCAGTTTATTACACAGAATGTGTGTCTGAAGACAGAAGCAATAAGTAAACTGAATCAGTACTGACCTCTAAAGTTAAATAAGTTGTAAGAAACATAATAATATCTTTATAGAAAATGTTCTGGCATGTTAGATTATTATTATGTTCATACAAGTAGTTGTATTTTAGGGGAGAATAACAGTGTTTTTATTCTTACCTGTCAATTCAACTTACAACTCACACTTTTTAAATAGCTTTTTAATCTGCAAATTTTCCCTGTTTGAGTTAATTTCTCGGAAACGTATTAAGTTATTTTTTGTTTTCTTATGTCACATTTAGGTGCCAACGTTGATGTACAAAAAAATGAACCACCAACAGAAAAATCAGAGGAGGTACTGCATGTCAGTTATGACACCTTGGTGTTCATTAAACTCATTAATATATGTAATAATAATATATTCAGTGTAATGTTCTGATACTATATTAATGACAGTCTGAGGGATTGTTTTTCTGCGCTCCAGACAGACACTTACATGCCAATACTTTGCTCACCGACACCTGGTCCTTTATCCCCATCCTCTTCAGGTACTGCACTCTGCAATCATCATCGATAATCATATCAATCTGTGATATATGTACTATGTTTCGGCATAATCATTAGTATTCTCCATTTCCTGTTTCGTCTCCATCAGTTCATACTCTGAGACCTGTTGATATCTCAGCTGTTTATGCCTTGGGACTTCCACTCTCACACAGGTAGACAGCCATAAATAAAATGCTCTAATATACGTCAGTGATACTTTAATCACTGGAAGTGACAACCCAAATGCTGTGGCTTCCTGAGCTGCTTCAAAGCAGAAAATAATATATTGAAACCTTTATCAACCCTCACTCACTCTGACAACATGTGTGCTTCTGTCATTAGGGATAAACCCTCCAGAGTGGTCAGTAGAGTAGCTGGTAAGTCTGTTATTCTCACCACTGTGTGATTCTATAATTAAACAAGGAAAAAGTATATAATTATCTAAAATAACTAGATTATAGTGTTGACTTTGGACATGATTCCTACTGTATTTCTATCCTTGATATCACATTTATCTGTTCTCACTTTTACACATATTATCTGTAGTGACAGGGCGGTTGAGGGATTACTGATTTTCAACTTTGTTATCACACTGTGTCATAATCAGATAAGACATGTACGATTGTAACTTTAAATACATCTTTATTTTCAGCTGGTTTCAGCACTTTCAGTATGCTGAATTTGGATTTTTAGTTTAGTTTTTTTATGTTCTCAGGTCCACTGTCCACTGTCTGATTTTGATTGTAAGGAATTACACATGTTGTAGATTAAGCCTATGCAATGTGTGTGTGTGCGTTGAATAGAGTTGCTGTCCATGTTCAACCCTGAAATGATTGCTCAAGATGTCGATCAGACGTCATGGCAGCCCAGGTAACACACACATGCACATGACACACACCTGAACAGTCACACACATAAATGCGGAGAGATATTCCTGCAGGTGTTTTATATGTGCTTGTGTGTGTTGCAGAAGCTTGTTGGAGGAAGCTGAGAAAATATCTCTCTCCCTTTCACATCAGGTACACATTAACCCTCTCATAACAATTCTTTACGTATTTTTAAAAATGTATTGTTCTGAATGTGTAAATGAAATAAACACTAATAAATGTCTTATTGCATTTTGCAGAGCTTTTGTTTCACAGTGGATGAAGTTTGCTTAGTTTGCCCTTTCTTACATCTTTGCAGGTGACAGAATGGAAGTTGGTGCTGCTGTTTGTCCCGGCAGATTCCATGTGTGCGTGTTCTCCACACGTAAGATTCCTGACTACAATAAAATCCCATCTGATGTAGCATATGTTAGAGTTGGGAAAGGATGTTAAGCGTGTATAACTGTTTCTTCGTGCTTCAGGTTGCTGCAGAAGTTAAAGCTGTTGTGCAAGAAGTGGAAGCAGCTCTGCAGCTGTTGCAGAAAAGGGTATGGTACTTTTTGTTGAATATAATTTTATCATAAACAGATAGAATTGAAAAAAAACTAATATGCTGGGGGTATGTTTACAGTTGCATCAGGCTTTAGTTCATGTCGTGGTCTGGAGCACATATCATCAGCAGGACAAGTAAGTGTTTTGAATTTGAGGTATATTGAAAGCTCGTAAAATACCTTGTATACATTATATTTACTCATTCATTTTGACATAATACTTGTTTTTAGTGTTGTGAGTCTGCTAGTGATGTGCTTGCTTTTTATTTTTCAGCAGGTGTGAGTGTAATAGAGATGAAAGAATAAACCAGCGACTACATAAGGCAATTCTTCTGAAAACCCTCCAGGTAAATTACATGTAAATAAATGGTATTTATTTGCTTGAGGCTCATTTTAAAAGCATATTTGACTACCTACTTGACAAATATAATTTGTCTTATTTTCAGAACTCTCTAAGTCACGTCTTGGAAAATCCAAAATGGCAGAGCCAAAGGGTAGACTTCACTGCTGTGCTACAGTCTGCTCCAGTTATCCTTAAACCCATTACAGATTATGTAAGTAAAGAAAGGCTATTTCCAGGTGCCAGTTATAGTCAACAATACCGTAATTAACATCTGTAAATTATACAGCCTTCATTCCAGTAAAAATGCAGGAAATTCACTTGTAATGTGTAACAAGAATATTTTGTGTGTTTCTTTGTAGGACAACACATGGTCTGACCTAAACCAATTAGCTGTTCAGCTATGGACAAACCTGGTGAGGTCTTATTAGACAAAGTCCTAAATAGCAATAAAATATAGACATTAGGCTGTTTGATAACATTGTTGTTCTGACACTGAAAGTGACCCCATGTCTCAGTTATGAGAGTCACTATAATCTCTCAAAGCAAAGTAAGATGAAATAATGATAACAGGAATGTTTATTACTCTCACAAAAGGTTAGATAAGAGATGAAAGATTAATTTGATGATGTTATCTTAAAGGATCACTTTCTCCAGCTTTGTTCACTCTGCATCCTTATGTAGATACAAGAATTGTGTAATCAGTACTGATTCACACTATCGTCATTGGCTGCACAGAATGGCACCACTTGAATCTAAAATCTTAACCAATCATTACCAATCCTCCTCCAGCTTCAGCCGTCGACAGGTGAGGCAGAGGTCATGGACAGCAGCACCATTTCTATTCCTTGCCCTACCCAGGTGAGACATGGCATCTCATAACATAACACAGTCTGTTCAAGGTTACAGAGAAAGGCTTCACAAAACCATGTCATGTGTTTGCAGCAGCATTCAGTACTCACTTCGAGACCCTCCAAATCATAGAGCAGACTTTCAACCTGATATCAAGATTATAAATACGATACTATGGTTAAGACTGCGACTTACTTCAAACCTTTATCCCAGGAGCGACCTTTCCTGCGGACACAGATAAATTCCGTCACTGAAAGAGAGGGGAAGATTTACAGCAAAGCCTCTACGCTAACAGATCCTGTAAGTCTCTCAACTCCACTTCAGAACTACAGTATAGAATGACAGCTCATTCAGATAAACTGATATGAGAGTACTGTATGTTTGCAGGTTATGGGTACTGAGATACCTTGCACAGACCGCAGCCCATCTCCCACTACACCCACTTCAGGTAAAATGTGTTTTTAGCTCTTATTCTGCTAATATATTTTGGGAAAATGTAGTTCCATCCAACCAAACTCAACCACTTCATTCTTTGCGTAGTTCATGAACTAAGGCCTGGAGATATCAAGGTGGTGGCAGCAGTAGGCGACTCTCTGACAGTGAGTGTTTCCCTTATTACCATATTTATAAAGACCAGCTTTAAAAACATGGAACTATTGTGTGTTCTGTATGTGTGAGGACCTGCAGAAATCCAAGGGATGGTAGAGTGGGAGTTGGGGTAGATTACAAGGTTCAATTAAAGAATGTGGATGAAATTTAAACTTTATTACTGATAACTGACTTTCAGACATTTGCACAGTGGCTTTGTGGTCCCCACAACAGCCGTATATGCTTCTGGTTCAATAGATATTTCTTCTGGTTCGACATGATTTCACTATCTCACTATCGCTAATGTTTTCTGCAGGCAGCCAATGGTGTGGGCGCGAAGGTAGACCATCTTCTGTTTGTGATAACTGAGTACAGAGGACTGTCATGGAGGTAAGATAAGCTAAACCTTTGTTCAAATATTTATAGAGTGGGAAAATACTTATAACAACAGTTCATTTGGTAATTTTGTGAGCTGCATTTAAAACTAACACACTGTTTCATCAATATTCAGCATTGGTGGTGATGAAAACATTTCTACTGTGACCACTCTGCCAAGTATGTTTACCTCTTATTTAATTTTAAATTGTAATAGCATTGCCTAAAATTAAATCACATAAAAATGCTCACTTAAGGTTTATCACTATATATCAGATGTCCAGCATTGTGCTCAATAACATCTATGATTATGGTGTCTTATCACCATCATTATACTTTTTATTAGGCTTCACTGTCCAGCAGACCTGATTTATATGTCAGATAGTGAGTCAACTAACTATTTCAAATTTCATGCTCAGTTTCTGCTGTTAGAGTTTCTGCTTTTTCTGTTAGAAAAAGAAATCATAATTTAAATGACCGTATTTGCTACAAAATGTTTGCTACAGAATGTTCACAATCCTATGTCTCAATTCAATCTCCTTTTTATTGTTTCTGCCCTTTTCTGTGTTTGTGGTCTGCAGACATCCTGAGGGAGTTTAACCCCTCCCTGACCGGCTTCTCAAAGGGGGAAGGTAAAGAGGACAACCCTGAGGCTTTCCTCAATCAGGCTGTGGCAGGAGCGAACAGTGGGTCAGTCATGTGCTTTATACTTCATTTTAGTACTACTTACAATTTACTCTCTTAACACACGAAACCTTAGAAAAAGAATTTCCCCTCCTAAAATGTTGCCTTCACAACTTGTTTCTGTTTTCAGTGATATGGTGCGACAGGTGCGCGTCTTAGTGGACAAAATGAAAAATGATTTGGTAAGGCAGTGAAGAACTACAGTAGAAACACATTTCTGCATACAGATTTGCTCTCATGTAACCTTTGTCTCAGTTTTATGTTCACAATTGTCATATTAACTGAGCATTTACCTCTTATCTCCTTTACAGGGAATTGATTTCCACAACGACTGGAAAGTGATCACCATGTTTATTGGTGGCAATGACATTTGTGATTTCTGCACAGACAGCGTGAGTACTCTTTCCTTTTTTTATCAAACGTTTTGCAATAATTTCATGATTTCATCAAATAATATTGCTCAAGATCTATTTTATAATTGTCATATTGAAAACCATGATCATCCAAAACATCATAAGCATTTTTTTACGGTTGCAAATTGATCTTTATCAATTAATCAGCAGATTATTTTCTCAATTAATAAATGTTTTATTATTTTGTCAATAACCAGCAAATCCTAATATATGAAAACAACAGCACATGTTTGGCATTTTTGCTTGAAAAAATAACTAATCAAATTATTACTTAATATTCAAAGGAGTATTGACAAATCGATTCTAATTATTTGAGCTGTAATCAGGTTCACATTTATGTTTGCACACGTTCCATTTCATGCTTTCGGTCTTGTGTACTTTTTCCACAGGTCTTTTTCTCACCCAGGAATGTGGTCGGTCGTATCCGCCAGGCTCTTGACATCCTTCACAGAGAAGTATACTTTCATCTTCCTGCACCAATATACAACCTCACCGCGTGTTAGCAATTTAGAGTCATAATCCGAAATACAGACAGCCAACAAACTTTATGTTTTGTATCATCCAGGTGCCTCGTGCCATTGTCAATCTGGTAGAGCTGTTAAACGTTGTACCATTGCGTGATCTGCACAGGGATAACACTCTGGGCTGTCCCACCTGGTTTGTAAGGTCAGTGAACTTCGGTTGTTGAAGACGGTTTGACCAAAAAAAACGAATCAAGTAATCATTTAACAGTTTGGATGTTTATGTTTCAGTTTAGTTTGCCCCTGCATAGTGAAGCCTAAAGAGGGATCCTCTGAACTCCAGAGGGTCAACGACCTCAATAAAGCCTATCAGGTACAAGACTAAGGAAGTTGTATGTACATGTTCTTAAAAACACAAATTCACTAGTCTTACTTTGAAACTTGAAAGTACATGACACCTAAAAAGGCTTTAACCCCCATTTTAAGGGCTATATCTTTATCATCATCATCCTCATTACATTGTCAACTGAAAAACAATTAACACTGAAAAGTCAAACACTTCTTCTTTGGTCTTTATCTTTTGGCTTTCTTTCTGTCCAGCGTGCTATGAGAGAGCTGATTGACTCTGGGCGGTATGACACACACGACAACTTCACTGTGGTAGTGCAGCCCTTCATCCGGGAGGTTTACCTTCCCACATTAGAGGTAGGAGCTGACACACTTAAAACATTACATTATTACATTATTTCTCAGCTTTCATCCCTTCTTCTTAAAAGGACGGCCGGCCTGATCGCTCGTACTTTTCACCCGACTGCTTTCATCTCAGCCAGAAGGCCCACACTCTCATGGCTCGTGCTCTTTGGAACAACATGGTAGGATTTGCTTTATTAGAAGACTTTTCCTACATTTGTATTTGGCCACGTGGTTTTTGTATTCTCTTATAATGATCCAAAATACATCACAATCTCTTAGTTGGAGCCAGTGGGCAACAAGACCTTTAGACAAGACTTCCTAGCTGGCATTGATTTGAAGTGTCCCTCTGAGGTAACTTTGCATTCAACAACATTCCTTGAGTCCAACAATTAATCGCAAACTGTACATTATATGTTGTCGTTTTTTCATTTTTCTGTATTAATGTGTTTTTGGTTATTTCTTTATTAGACCAACCCATTTTTCAGGACTGCTGTCAACAGCAACTACACCTTTCCAGGCCCTCCTCCGACTCCTCCTCCTGTTACAGTAGGTCATAGTTTCTGTCTTTCATACACAGCTCAACTTTAGCATGGCAAGTCATTATTATCTGTGCATGAAGCCAATTCGTATAGATTATAACGATAAACACCTAAATTGTGTCTTTCTTTCATTCTTCAGAATTGGGGCAGTGACTTTTCCTGTGTTAACACAGCTCCATCCGACTCTGTGCCCACATCAGGTAAGCATTCAAAGTGTTACTTGGGTATGATCTATATGAAAATAGAAATGTTAGCTGTAAATCAATGCTAATATTGATCTTTTTTTAGCCCACAGGTTACGGCCAGGAGACATCAAAGTGGTGGCTGCGCTCGGAGACTCCATAACGGTACGTTTGTAAAGTTTGTACACAAGAATTTGACAGAAGGATTTTGTAATAACTGTTGGGTGGTCTATTAATTTGCCAGAGTGTAATAATATATTCATTTTAAATAGTTTAATAAAAAACCTATTAAGTTAATGTACAGATTGAGAAAGTGTTTTTATTTAATAGGCCAGAGAGAAAGAGAGAAATATTTTTCAAATACTTGATTGAGTATTATAACCCTTTTTTTCTGCATGCAGGCCGGCTTTGGTGCCAAGGCAACGACTCTGTGGCAGCTAAGAACTGAGTACAGAGGGGTGTCGTGGAGGTGAGACACTGCACACCAACTGCATGCATAACAAATGTGTATGCATTGCATTGGGATTATTATATTTTCCGTTTCTTAATTTTTTATTTTTTCATTACAAAGCATTGGAGGAGACAAAACTCTTGAGACTGTCACAACATTGCCTAGTAAGTCTCAAATCCTTATCTGTCCTGTAAGCTTTCTTGACATGTAATGCACAGTAGCACCACTAGATGGCAGAGTTGGACTGTAACAAAGCTAGTCTTTTGTCTTGCGCAGTAATTTCCTTACATTTTCTACATCAGATATCCTTAAGAAGTTCAATCCTGAAATCAAAGGAGTGTCAAAGGGACATGGGCAAAGTCAGACTGGCTTCAACATGGCTGTATCAGGAGCTAAAATATCGTGAGTTCGAACATTTCTTGGAGCTGTCATGGGCTTGAGAATGGTTTATGGTATGCACTCATGAAAATCTCTAATTTCATACAGAGGAATCCCAGGGCAGATCCGAAGCCTGATTGAAACCATGAAAAAAGATGCCGTGAGTTTAATATATGGCACTATACTAACATGTGCAATGTTTTAATGTGCAAGAGAAATCTTCCATCTCTCTCTCTCTTTCTTTCTGATTCTCTCTCCGTCCAAATAGGCAGTGGATTTTGAAAATGACTGGAAGCTGGTGACCCTCTTCATTGGAGGCAATGACCTGTGTCAGTACTGCAATGACCGTGTGAGTTTCTTTAAGAAGTCGTCACAGGAAATGCAGGATGATCCAAGGGATGGAGGACATTTTCAAAGCACTCCCCTCCGTAAAGCCAGTCTCCTATACCACGGCACAGTGGTTAAACATGCCGCAGTGTTATGTGATGCCCTGTGTATAGAGCTGTCTCATGATATCACTCTCCAAATGGGACGACGCAGTGGAGCACAATAATCAGGCTTTGTGAACAGCCCTCCCCTAATTGTTTTATTGTGTCAGAGTAAGATGAGAGCAGACATGGTTTCTTTTCAATGAGCACATTCTGTCACTTCACCCCTCCAACACAAAACGCCCCCCCTCCCTCCTCTATCTCAGCCTCTGTCTGCATTAAGCAAAAACATGGGGCACAGTGACAAGCCTTGTTCTCTAAGAGGCATAAACAACACAGAGGTCAAGACTCTCTTCATCCTGTCTCCGTCTCACTCCCTCCTTCTCCTTTCTCCTTTTGCCTCCATTTCCCATTTTCTCTTTTTTCTCCATTACTCTCCTCGCGCTCCATGGACAGGGTAGTCTCTCTTTTAATGTTTGTGCTTTGAAGCAGAATATCAAAGTACTGCATCAATTTAAGATGAGCTCTGAGACTGTGGTAGTGACTGCTTAGGGTTAGCTGTTGCGCGTAAGCTCATGCATGTTGCATGGCATCGGCCCTTTTGGTTGATATGTGCTTTTCAGCCACAGACGTGGGCCAGTTTTCCTGAAATGTGCCTTAGATACTCTGCTTTTCTCTGGCCACAACAGTGAACAGCTGTTAATGGGTGTTCACTATCAATTAATAAAAAGCCTTGTACATTGTGTGTAATCTTATTATTATTTTGGTATCAAAACTACAGGCCTCTTTGTCACATCAGAACTACAGCCATCATATGATGACAAGCTTGGATGTGCTCTACAAAGAGGTAAAATTATATCATCTACTAAAACGGCATTTCCTTCCTTTCTCTTCCCTTAAATTATCATTGCTAAAACAATCAGTTCTGAATTTTGCTCTTTGAAACTGCATATTTTTTTTGCCTTAGGTTCCCAGGACAATTGTCAACGTTTTGGAGATACTGGAAATTGAAGGCCTTCGCAAGATCAAAAGGGATAGTCTTGGGTGCAGTGTGTTACAAAAGTATGCTCATCGATCCACTGGTGCTAAATCAATTCTACACAAAGACCAAGGAAGATTGCTCCTTTTGAATCAACAGTCCTTCTCTTTATATTAATCTAATACTAGTCAGTCCAGCAAAACATATAATAATTTGGAGTTTATTAAAGGATTCATTGATTCATGCCTGAATCAATGACAAACCCAATTTTAGCATCATGTATCAGTCAGTGATTATTACAAATGCATTTTATTTCTTCAAATCAGCTGTTTTTCTTCACCCTTGATCCTCAGGTTTGTCTGCCCGTGCTTCTTGTTAGCAGGAGAGAACTCCCCAGAGCTGACTGAAGTAAAACTGATCAATCGGAAACTACAGGTTAGCAGACAGTGAGGCCGAAATGTATGACCAACATCTAGTCCCCCACTCAGAAATGGGTTTTGCTTGTTGTTACTTCACTCAGATGTTTGAGCTTCACTGTGAAGCATGATGAAAGAAGTTTAACACTACAAGGCTGTTTTTTTGGTCTTTCTTTCAGATTGAGACGGAGAAATTGGTGTACGGGGGCCGCTATGATGGCAGAGAGGATTTTGCAGTGATCGCACAGCCCTTTTTTAGGAACACCATTGTTCCTTTGAATGCTGTAAGCCCTCCTTGTATCCGGAACCTGCACTGTACTCAAAGTAACAAGCCCTTCCCCATCAAAGCACATCATTCCCACAAACACTGATGTTGTATTGTTTCTTCTCCAGGACGGCAGACCTGACGTCACCTACTTCAGTAAAGACTGTTTCCACTTCAGTGAACGGGGACAGGCTGACATGGCTGTATCTCTGTGGAATAACATGGTGAGTCCGGCAAGGCGAGCAGTAAAAGGCTTTTGTGTTTGAGAGGGCAAGGGTTTTTCATAGTTCTTTCTATATTACCACATCTCAATGCAATTCAGTCATGACCTGAGCAAAGGCGTCCTCTGTTTTTTTATCTCTAGTTGGAGCCAGTGGGCAAAAAACAGACACACAACAATTTTACAAATGCCAGAAATAACATCAAGTGCCCAACCGAGGTAAGAAAGCTGCCACACAAGCACAGCTCACATGCTACTGCTGATCCAGGTGTGATTTATCTGTACAATTCGTGCATAATGGCATTTTCATAAAAGTGGATGTGACTGAATAGGAGGCCTTCCTTCTTGTGCGCTCCAGGAGCATCCTTACATCTTCACAAAGGTGAATAGCTTGCCCATTTCGACCACCACGGCACCCACAACACACAGCACAGCCCGGCCTCTCACCTCTGATTGCACGGACAATGTGCCAGTATGGCTCGCTGCTGTGCTGGGCGTAACGGGTCTTCTGATTGGCTGGGCTGTCACCTGGCTCCTCCTCTACTGCAGAGCCAAGAGAAGCAAGAAGGTGATGATGACTCCAGTGGAGATGAAGGGCACTGTGTTTTAAAGTGCTACTTACTGTGTTTTGTGCACGGGACTATTCAAGGAGACATGTAAAAACCAAGAACTACAAAACAACATTATAGTTTAACAAGTGATTGTAGAAAGCACATTGTTTGTGATGATAATAAGGCAGTTTTTCATAAAAGGACTTGATAAGATAGCCTTGTCTGCTTTGACTAGAGAAGTTATATCTCTAGTCTAATCCTTAAACCACAGACAAATACTACTGGATGCAGAGGTGGAAAATATAAACCAGACTTTACTTAAGGAAAGCAATAAATGAGACAAATGAATTACCTAACTCCTGCATTCAAACCTTACTGAATTCTGAAAATGGTTCCCTTCACATTTTTCATAGTTGCATTAACCTGTAAGGCATATTTAAATTTTGTAGCTGTTAGGTCTAACAACTGACTTAGTAAGACAATACAATCACCAACCACTACAAATCAAACAGTAGATTTCATGTGCAAAAATAAAGATTGAAATTACAAACTGCACAACAACTTGCAGTTGTCAACTCAATTCAATTCAAAAAACTTTATTTGTCCCTGGGGAGCAATTAAAGGCGGCTTCATGGGGCAGTTCCAACTGCTGTTATATGATCAATTTTATTAAAATGTAAATGATGTAGTTTTCAGGTAAATACTAATACTAAAAAATAGTTGCTTACTTTAAGTAGCCTACTTGAATTGAATTTCTTACTTAGTTACTCTTTCTGGATTTAACAATAGTAGCTACACTCTTGATAGATGTAAATATGAATCATTTTGTGGCCACTGTGTGCAATTATTAATACTTGGAAAGACAATTTAATAAGGCATTCTTCCTGTTTTATTTTTTGTCTGTTTTTTTTAAATAATCCTGACTATGACTGTAACAAAAAATGTATTTTGGTTATTCGAAATAAAAAATTCATAATAACTGTAATTTAGTGTGACTGCTCAAGTAACATCCAGACAATCAGTCCACATGTTGTAGCCTGCCTGTCCAGGAAATCATCACCATTACACTGGTAAATGGTATTTATCTTAGAAAGGAAATACAAATATCACCATACCATAAAGTACTCAAACCACCCATGCACAAATGATTCTGCTTGGAGCACAGTACACATCAGCCTACATGTATCATCTAAATCATTACCGCCACTGAGAAACTGACTAAACATAACAGGGTTATTTTATGACCTCCCCAGTGATGAAAGCCACCAACTGCTTCTGTTAAGCATTCAGTGGTGGAAGGTACATCTATTCATATTGTACTTTTTACTCCACAACATTTATTTGACATCTGATTTTACAAACAAAACATACGATCACTTTATGAAATAGTATATATAATATGAATACATATTATATTATATTAAACAACCCAACAGTGTACATAATAGTTATGCATAACATTTATGCATCAGTAATACTAATTAAATAATATAATATAATGTATGACTCTTACTGGTGGGATTCTGCTGCTTTTACTTTAATTGATATTACTTTTGTACTTTTATTTAAGTTCCATTTTTAATGCATGGCTTTTACTTGTAAATTTTTATTTTTACATTGTAGTATGGCTGCTACTACTTAAGTATAAGATCTGAATACTTCTCCCAACACTACAAACATAAACACAAATTGCGCTGATAAATTTCAAAATAACAACGTGTATGTTGGGTGAAATTTACTATAGGATATACAGTATGCTTGTCAGGCACGAATAAACATATTTTAATAAATTTAAAAGTGATTATAGCGAGTTAAATTGTGGCTACTCTTCACTAGTTTATATCTACGGTTAATGTTTTCTGGACAACAGTGCCTCCTAGTGTCGGTAGGGGGGATCGAACCGGCCAACACTGTACCACATCAGTTTGAAGATGGCGGAGGGTGAATTGAACGTGGACAGCCTCATCTCTCGACTACTGGAAGGTGAGCAAGTTTCTAGTGTTACACGGGGCTAGCTGTTTATGTTCATTAAATCCGGTGTGTGGTTTATTCTGTAGCTACCGCGGCTGCCTTCCGAAACGCAGGAAATGTGTTAGCAAGTCGGGCTAACGTCAGCCCCTTGTAACGGTGAACCCCGGCTAGCTCTGGCTAACGCTAGCTGGCCGTGTTTATAAACACTGTCAGCGGTGAACGCCTACTTCTCTGTTTTCGCAGTAATCGCTACGTTACTCTTGGCGAGTCGTTATATTGTGTCGTGGTCTTTTCTTTAGCTTGTAATTAAACTTTCTGCCTAATGTTGTTGTTTTTTTTTTACTGTGTTCTGTGTTTCTTTATTCTCCAAATGATGTACGCCTGGTATGTATCGAGCAGGAGGGGCTGTGGCGTTTGTCCTGTGCTTTCTAACGTTAAAATACAACGCAGAATCATGTGTCGTGGCTCTAACGGTTGTAACGGTTAGGCAGGTTAAGTTAATGTGTGTTCACCTACGGCAAGAACACCCATGTTCATCAACTCCCCTGCCCATGACACGTTTAAGTGTTGCTCCATATCCGCGTTCCTGTAAGTTGTCGATATGATATGTTCAATATCTATTGGTGATCTTAATGTTACATTATTGGGAAGGGGAATCTTTTGAGTGATGGATAAGCTATAGAAATAGGACCAAAACACAAATATATGGATAACCCATAATCTGATAATGGATGTCCTTATCACTATATCCTAGACAAATCTGAGTTGTGAGGTACGTTTCTTGGTTTGTAGGTGTGTTTTAGTGGGCAGGTTGCTGAGATTCAGTGCATTCATGCACACTGGGCCCACGATGCACACACATCCCCCTTAAATGCCTGTTAGTATTGGTGCAGATGAACAACAAACCACAAATTGAAAACATTTGAGACAGAAGAAATGCTGTATGCCCTCCTGTGTTGCTGTGTTCTTAATCACATTATTGCTTTCATACTTGCTAAATAAAGTGAATTTTAATGGCGTGTGAGGACTAGGTTTCAGGTTTGGGAGAGAGGGATGTGCAAAAATCCTTTTGTGCTTTCTGTCCCCCCCCCCCCGTGAGATATCCTTTTGAGTCAGACCAGAGCACTAATTCAGCTGTCCTTGGCATACTTTCCACCAGTATCTATCTGTGACTCTGTTGGAGGGATGAGAAACTATGCCAGCATTGAAATGCTGAGATTTGTTATTTAAAGTCATTTCCAGAAAAGGGCGTCTTGCTGCAATTGCCTTGTGTTTCATGCAGTTTCATTTGTATGTTAACGTTGCTAGTTCAACTTCTCGTCTTTTTTCTGCTCTTAATTGTGAAACCAAAATCTTCTCAGGTGGAGAGCTTGTTGATCCTTCCCACACTGTGTTTTCCTCAGGCGTGACTTGTTGATTGTGTTGAATACTAGCAGGACTTGGCATTGGCATCTTTCATAGGTGGTCAGTTTTCCTGTGATGTGTTGCAAGATAGTGACTGTCTTTTTTTTTTTTTCTTGCTCAGAAAACAAGTTGGCTTTGCATGACTAAGTGATTTGGATGTTACCGTTTCACAGGCTTCTTACATAATTTTCCAGCTTTGTAGTAAATGGTGTGAAGTTACTCCAGTGTGAGAAACAAGCACATGTGCAAATCATTTTAGGAGTATGATAGATGGTCATAAATTGGCATCTTTGTTCATTCTTTGTTGGTAACAAATGTGTACCAGTGAAATGCCACTGCCACTGTGGAACTACTATGGCAGGGGGTGGTGATTTTTGTTGACTAAATTAGTCTGAATCAGTCCAGGTCTTCAGTTGTGGACTGAAAATATTACAAGAAAAATGTGCTCTAAAGGGTTTGGTGGAACTATTCGAGAAAATGCACCCTGCAATTGAGCAGAAACCAAATCCAGGCTTTCAAATTGGTTTGTACTTTTCGTTAATCCAGGTGGTTGTGTGTCTGTTTTGATAAAGGCAGTAAATGACTGCTTCCAAAATCTTTTCAGTTTTATGGATAATATATTTGCAGATTTGCACAATTTTGGTTTAAACTCATACACAGGTTTTTGCTGATATTTTCTAATGTTCAGCACAGAGTTACCCCATCATCACACAATCGCTTATTGTATATTTTGCTGTCTTGTGAGTACTTATTCATTGGAATTAAAACTTATAGAACACAGTGTCACTTTCTCCTGACCCACGTACATTCACACAATCACAAACAGTGATTTGGTTTCGAATGGCTGCAAACCCTTGCTTCATTTTAGCCTTTGCCCCCTCAAAGTTCTTAAGAACATAATCTCTTTTTAAAAAGTGCCAGCTCGCAGAAGTGCGAACAGTGAAAGGTTTAGTGTTAAAGCCGAGCGGGCCAAGCATCCAAGCTTAACTCGCTCAGCTCTGATGAGGCCCGGCCGGTGAGTGAAGAATCCTACTTCTGCAATTCCATGCTTAACACCGTCGGTACAAAGCAGTGCAGATACAGTAGATGGATGATAAAGAAAAGTGATGGTGTAAAGCAACACACCTGATTAAGGTTGGTGGAGCCCTATAGTTTTTGGCACTCAGATTGACCATCTGTGAGGATCCATATTCCTCTGGTTCACTCTCAGATTTGGTTTGGATTATGTGACTAATGAGACGGTAAGGGAGTCTGAGTACAGTGTGTGAGTAGCATGTGTACACACACGTGTGTTTACGTATGCACAAAATGCATACACTAAGCCTTCGGAATTGCTCACCAATATATGAGTTAATCCACTTTGAACTGCTTCCTGTTTGGCCATTTTCTAATTTGTCATCCTTTAAGGAAACAAAAAGCCAAATAGGAAAAGTGTATATGGAAACTTCCTCTCTGACTAACATGCATTCGTTTCACTAGGCTCAGATATCCTTTGTTGGAATCTTAGTGGGCGTCAAGCTTTAAGGCTGTACCAAAATGGTTAGTTATTACATAATTTCTCAGTCATGGATTTGTTCATCACTTTTGTTTCCATCGTCAATGGACGATTTTGTGACGCCAAAGTGCCGTCAAATTTCCATTAACTATAGGCTACATGTATTAATATAGTGACACAGCACAATGAGCAGTTATTTCACCAGTATAAGACCATTCTTCAGCCCAATACTTATTTAGAGGAATTTCTGCCTTGAGCACTAGTCACTTTTTTGCATAGCTGCCACGTGACATGCTCTGTTTTTGAAGGGATGCCATCTTTCGGAGACTTTGCACTATCCAGGCTGTTCACATATAAAGTCGAACACAAATCAAATAAAATGAAGAGTTTTGAAGCTAGATGGAATTTAACTTTAGTCTCATACAAGCCTCAAGGGGCCATAGCAAGGAAGCAGTTTTTATGTATCATCTCACTTTTTCATATCACAGATTATTTCAACTGCTGACTATAGCCAACATTTGCAATTCTCACTCCTCTTTTCATCGTTGTAAGATAAATCTGCACCCAGAGCTGTGGCAATACGCCAGAAAGTAGGCTTAAGCTAACAGTGCAACTACACAGCCAATAAACCCACACCACTACTGAAGATGCAAGCTGCTCTCATACTCTAAGCAGTGGGTTTCTTAAGTATGGCTGAGACCGAGCAGCTATAAGCTACAGAATCATTACACCCACGGTTCATCAGATTTAAAGATGGCTTTGTGTGTGTGTGGGTGTGTGTGTGTTTCCCCTCCTTTAGGTTAAAACATTTATTTTTATTTTTATCACTGCCTCATTCTGATGAACTTTGTGGTGCTGGGGGTTGCGGATGCTGCTGCATTCACACTGACAATGATGATAACAGTTGTTGATAGCGCTGACGGTGCCTTTTCTCTCCTCTCCAGTACGGGGATGTCGCCCGGGGAAGATAGTCCAGATGACAGAGGCAGAGGTGCGGGGCCTCTGCATCAAATCCAGGGAGATCTTCCTCAGCCAGCCCATCCTGCTGGAGCTTGAGGCACCCCTGAAGATCTGCGGTCAGTATTGTACTTTTCCGCCCTTGTTTTAGGCCCATTTTCTCACCACCTCATGTTTATTTTTGCTTTTTTATTTTATAACTCCGTGCTGGGACGTTTCCCTTAAAGCCCGTCATAAGTTTTCTTATGTAACCAGACTGGACATCACTGCCTCAACCCGGATCATATATAAAGTCACTGGTACTCCCTGGACTTGACTATGTGTATGTTATAGAGGGATCCATATTGGGGAATTGCACACAGATTGTGCATCACTGTGCACATTCACAAGCGAACTCCTTCTCCACAGTTGAAATGTTACCACTATCAGTATCTCTAGCTGGCTCCTGCACATCTCCGCACATTCCCACATGCTTTATTTCTTCTGTCCAGTGTAGCACTGCACCTGCAAACAACTCTGAACTGTCTAATATATGTTGCAGTTCTTGAAAATACTGTACACAAGCTCGCCCATAGGCTCAAGCCTACATACAGTTCATTTTTGGCTGTCCTCGTACTACTTTCCTCCCACACACATTTACTTTGAGATTGTTGTTATTGGCCTAGTAATGTATCAGCCTCAGATGGCAGCATTTGTAATTTAAGTGATATTGGGTAGCAGTCATTTGAATAAGTCCAATTGGTATTTTTTTCTTGTCAAGAATAACTAACTTTTTAAAGCGTTCAAATGGCTTCTTCCATGTAGACGTAACCCTGGCACATTACTCTAAAATATGCATGAGTATGAGGTGGTGTTGTTTGTCACTGTGTGAGGCTTATTTGTATCTCCTTTACTTTCTTTGTTTTGTTGCTGAACTTCTGTCCCCGGACTGATTACTTGGCTTTGACCCACGGCTCTGAGGGCAGGCTTTCAGGGCACCAACACTGACTGCAAAGACCAAACAGTGAATGGACTTAATTATTTACTAAGGCCACATGGATCAGGTTCTGCGCTTACTCTCTCTCACACATGTTAACTTTAATGCCACTGGCATTGTTTTGCACGAGCCGGCCGCTTTAACACTGTTTGGCTTTATCATTTATTTAAACATTTTAAATATAGGGTTGTTGATAATGATGATTGAACTGTCATTTTGAGGATGTCTTGGATTGTAATTTTGTTACTAAAATAATCTAGGCGGATGATAATCATTAACAGTACCCTGCAATCACAATCCTCAGCAAAAATACCAAGGAGGTTGCACTTTAACCATAATAGGACCTTACTGATTGAGTGCAAAATGTAACTGATGTGTTAGCCTGTTGAATTAGCTGAAGAAAACCACAGGCATGCACCTTGTGTTTACAGTTTTGGGTCTGTCGAACAAAATCTCTTTAATTTGTTTCTGACTAAAAGTACTTACTGAAAAGTAGCACAAACAGTTCACAGACTGAAGAGAATGAGATGAAAACACATCCAAACGCACCACAACATTTTAAAAATGCAAACGTTAATTAAGAGTTATTTTAAAGACGTAATAAATGTGACCACTTTAGCAGAATATCGCTGGCAGCCTGTAAATCATGCTGTTTCAAAGTTTCAAATAACACTTGAAATAAAATATTGCATTTATAATTTTTTTGTATAGTATTTTTGAACAGTATTTTTACGAACATCTGCATATTTTCTTTTTCTGTAAAGACGGACTGTATTACAGTTATGGACGACCATGTTTGCTGTTTTTGGGTTGATTTGTTGAGCAGCTGTGTTCCTTGCTACACAAAGTCATGCAACAGCACACTTGATTACAGGGTACCAGTGCCCCGAAGCTAATGATATAATTGCCACTACATTATGTATGGATAGACGTTGTTTTATGTTATTGTCCTTTTAATTATTGCTGACCTGATTAGTCTTTTGACTTGTTCTTTCAGTGCATAAGAGCACGTCAGCACGACATATAACATCAATTTACCAAACACTTACTTGGGGAGTCAGAAGACGCACTGTTGTGTCCTTTTTATTATTGTAGACTTCTGTTGTCACCATTGCTTTTAAGTTGTGTCGCCTCCTGAGACAAATCTTGCTCATTTATAACACTGACCTCGGGTTCAGCGCTCCTTTTCTTTCGTTCAGCTTTCCGCCTTTTGCTCTGCTTTTTAAACCCTAAATCTCTGTGCTGCTATTCTCTGACTGTTTTGACACTGCAGAGGCAGTGCTGAGTAAATAATTCACTGTCATTCTACAATTCCTTGTGAGAGGACGCGGGGTGGGGGGGGGTGGGGGGGGGAGTGGGGGGGGGAGCTTACAAATTCACAGTCAGCCATGCAGCAACTCTTAGTGTGAAGCTGAGGACAGTTAGTGTAAAACTAACCTCTGGAGGCAGACATTTTCAATCAGACAGCCCATCAAATGGCGGCTGTTAAATCATTCCTGTTGATATTTTTTAAAATGCATTAAAAGTCAACATCACAGGTGTGAGCTGAGAAATAATCCTGTTTATCTGGGTTTTACTACGGAGCTACAGCTCAGATGAAGTTAGCCCTGCTGTTACAACGTTCACTCACCTTCGACCGTCTCTGCACAAATTACAGTCTGTGTTGCCGCGCCTCTGCCATTTTATCCAAATGTGGCTTTTTGTTTCCTTTTCTGAGCAAAGCTAATTGTTTCTGCTTCATGTCCATTTCTGTTTTGGTGCAGGCACAAGCAAGAATTATTGTTCCCTGTGTGCTGTCCTCTGTATTTACTCTGTTGTCCGGTATGTGTTGCTTTGAGACTGCCAAGACAAAAAGAAAAATCGCTGTCCTCAAAAACAGTATTTTCATGTTTTTATGTCGTAGTTGTAGCTTTTAGCAGTCTTCCGGCCTGTTCCCAGCTTTAGTTAGATTAGCACAGGGTAGACTTACACTGCAATGCATGCCGATAGACAAAATTATAAAGATATGGCAAATTTTACTGTTATAGTAGACTAACATCGAAAATGTTTTATTTGGAATACAAAAATAAGTGCTTAATCTTTTGCGATATTACTGAAATCAAATGCTTTGGTAAAATATTTGGACACATGGATCCCTACTTTCCACCTACTATTGTCAAATGAGAAGTTAAAAGTCAAAATAGGATTTGAAAACGGCTACTAAAGTAATAGTTGGGAAATTTTAATATCTTATGACCTGGAAAGTGTTGCTGGAGTACTGCATTAATACTTTAAGACTTGTTTCATTGAAGTTTTGATATTGTATTACGAATGTAAAGGATTGTGAAGTTGTTAACATCGTCAGTACCAAAACTTTAGATGGTGAGCTGGGGCTGCGTGTCCAGGGCACAGGAAACGACTGGTGGTGAAACACAGCTGGCTCAGCACAACATGAGCGCCGAGTATGACTTCAAACACTCAAAACTGTTCCTTTTAATCATTCATTTGCACGGATAAAAGTGTGTTTTTGCATGCCATCCTGAGACGCAAAAATAAGGTTTGGTGCCAGTCGTGGTTTGGGATTTGGTGCCTAGATCTCTTGACAGGCACCGTGGAAACAGAAGAAATCATGCCAACAACTCATGATATTAAAAAAAAAATGTTTTGTTGGTCAGTTTTATCTCCAGGCCAGACAGCTGCACGGCTTAACAAGACATCTTATTTCATTTTAATTTGTATTTGGTGCCATATTGTAATGAAGCATTGCCATAGAAAGAGTGTGGCACATGAATATGCTTTCTGTTTTGGTCAAAATGAAGCCTGTTATTATTGCCCTGTCCTTCCTGCTCAGGCTCTCTGCAGTCATCTCTGTCTGGAGCACTTTGGAGCCCAAATTAGAGCAGCTCTTAAGTTGGTGCAAGGATATAAAAGGAAGCAGGTCTTGGCTAGGTGATGAAGTGAGGCTCCCCCGCAGAGATCCCGTGCTTTGGTAAGAGTGACTCCAGCACGTCGCTGCCTGACGTTGACACTGAATCCTGGGAGAGTTGTTCAAATTAGAGTTAGTTTGTGTGGATATGTAGCTCATTTCCCATGGGCCATGGCATTCATCTGGTGGCAGTTAATGGCACATTTCTTTTGTGTGTGTATATTAATCAATCAACATGAGAGGTGTGTGTGTGTGTGTGTGTAGGGGTGAACATGTGGTTTAGTGATAGAAAAAGAATTTGAATCTTTTTATGATATCATATCTCTTTTCTGTCTCCACAAACGGCAACAAATCTCTTCCCTTTCGCTCAAGTATCTTAAATTCTTGTCGTTGTTTTCCTCTCTAACTACCCCCCCACTTTCTGTAATGATTTGATGTATGGAAACCTGTCCTCGTCCCTGCTTTTCCAGTAAATGCTCAAACTAACACCATGTCTTACCCTTTACCTCTCACCCCTCCCTTTTATTTTAGGTGACATCCATGGGCAGTACACGGACCTATTGAGGCTGTTTGAGTATGGTGGCTTCCCCCCAGAGGCAAACTACCTTTTCCTGGGCGACTACGTGGACAGAGGAAAACAGTCCCTGGAAACGATCTGCCTTCTGTTGGCCTACAAGATCAAATACCCGGAGAACTTTTTCCTGCTCAGGGGCAACCATGAGTGTGCTTCCATCAACCGTATCTATGGGTTCTACGATGAGTGTGAGTAGAAAGAATAATAAACTCACCCTGCACACATTTACACACGAACAGCTCGAAAGCGCATATAAAGTTTGGTTCTAATAACGCGTCTTTCTGCGTGTGTGTGCACCAGGCAAGCGCAGGTTCAACATTAAGTTGTGGAAGACCTTCACTGACTGCTTTAACTGCCTCCCCATTGCTGCTATCATTGATGAGAAGATCTTCTGCTGCCACGGAGGTAAGAAGAACTGTCGGCATGTATTTCCTCCCCTTTCCCCAAATGTAAACCAGGAGCTTTTCATACCCTTGTTCGAAATATATTTGTGGCAACTTCAAAGTAACCTCTTTATTTCTCTATTTTAGGGCTATCGCCTGATTTGCAGTCAATGGAGCAGATTCGCAGGATCATGAGGCCAACAGACGTGCCTGATACAGGTACTGCGTGCATGCGTGCGTCTGACACGTTGACTTCCTCTGTATTCCTCCCTGGAATTTAAAGTTGACAACACCCAGCCTCTCTCTTCCTGAGTGAATGGCCGTGACATCAGCAGGCCTTCTGTCTCACATCAGCAAAGTCAGCTGGATCTTTAGCACATTATGCCCACCCCCGCTGCCTGTCTGCGCTCTCCCTCCAACTCTCTTGATTTTTGCGTCCTTCCCCTCCGTCTCTCTCCTACACGTGTGTGTGTGTGTGTGTGTCTCTCAGGCCTGCTGTGTGACCTTCTGTGGTCAGACCCAGACAAGGATGTGCAAGGTTGGGGAGAGAACGACCGCGGGGTCTCCTTCACTTTCGGGGCAGATGTGGTCAGCAAGTTCCTGAACCGCCATGACCTGGACCTCATCTGCAGAGCCCACCAGGTAATTATGAAAGGAATGAAGGCAGGGACCCTGGGTACAGTATGTAAATGCAAGAAGCACAAGGCAAGCAATTTGATCTTGCAGGGTTTTTTTCTAAGACACTTAAAATTGGTTGGCCATGCACTTTAATGATAGCTGACCTCCATTAGTTTGTGTCTTCACTGGAAGTAATTACTGTGGCTAATGCAAAGACACCTGAGCTAAACCACATATTAAATGACCTTGTGCGGCAGTGTAGCCCCTAGTTTCCCGCTCCCATTTCATCCTTCTTTCTTTTGCCTGCATCATTTATTATAACTTCATTTAGCACTCAGTTATTGTTAATCCATTTTTCAGCTGAAGTTAAAAAGGATGGAGCGGATATTGAGAAGCTACTGGTTGCATTTGAGTTGCATATTTACCCGATAGACGACCAAAAGCAGCATTGAAATATACAACTTTTCTGTCGGTTGAATGAACAACCGACCGACTAGCACAAGCGTTGTTATGGCTAAATTGGCCGCAGCTATTTCGACTCTGCGTTGGGTGTTTCATATTGATTTAGGTGTAGGTGGTTTTGTATGCTCAACTATGACTGCAAAGTTGGACTCTGGCACCAGCTGAAGATCTGTTTCTTGGTATTGATCGCAGAAGGCGGAGGAATAATATCATGTGTCTCCTAACAGGTTGTGGAGGATGGATACGAGTTCTTTGCCAAACGCCAACTGGTCACACTTTTCTCTGCTCCAAACTACTGCGGGGAGTTTGACAATGCAGGCGGCATGATGAGTGTTGACGAATCCCTCATGTGCTCCTTCCAGGTAGTGTGAAAACTAGAGGGACACGTGTGCATTTGTGCGAATTGCCTTTTGATATTTGACTTAACACATTGTCTTCTCTGTTTCAAGATCCTAAAACCCTCGGAGAAGAAGGCCAAGTACCAGTATGGTGGTGTCAATTCTGGTCGGCCTGTCACCCCACCCCGCACCGCCCAAGCCCCCAAGAAGAGGTGAACGTACAGCCTTGGCTCTGCCCCCTCCTTCTCACCCTGTCCCTGGTCTGCCATCACGGCAACCCCTGTAACTCCCCTGTATAGCGAAGGTACAGGGCTTATCTAATTGCCCAAATCTTTCTCTTCTCTTTCTTTTTCTTCCCCACCACTCCACTGACAGCTCTTTTTCTTAATGTGTATGTGTACATAAATTTGCTGTGACCAATCTGTTTGGGGGTTTTTTTCAGTTATTTTTTTTGTTTTGCCTGTTTGTTGTTGTTTTTGATATTATTAACAGATAACCTTTTTTTGTGTGTGTGTGGTTTTACTTCCAATGCCATTTGAGGTTTTCTGAGGTTCTGTGTCGTGTAAGGAAAGGCCTTCTCTGTGAAGGGGGGGAAAGCGACGGAGTTAGAGGAATTCTTTTTTAGTTTGACAAAAACACAGTAGAGATTTAACATTGTTTTGCCTTGACCTCTCAAAGAGCGGAGAGAATCCTTCCAGTGTATTTCAACGAGTGAGGTTTCCGTGCGATGCAAAAATCCGTAGACACAAATAACATTTCTCATATTCAAGTTGAACAGTTTAAACACATTATAGCTTATGCGGTGAACTCGCGGTTGTTGTGTACATTTTATGTGTTTTACCACTGGACAAGCGCACCTCCCCATGAGTAGCAAAGAATGTGAAGAGACTGGTGTGAATGAAATATAGAGGCTAAATCAGATGCTGCTGGCGTTGTGTTCTACCCGAACACAACGCCTTCTGGGCATCGATTCCTCCCCTCTGTTATGCCTCCCTGTGCCTCGACTCCACACCCACACAAAAACATGCCGCTTCTCACACAGAGCCGGTATTGACATTTTCCTGGGTCTCTTTATTATTTGTTCTCGTCAAGATAGTCCCCCCCCCCCCAATATAATCCTCTTCATTTGTAGTAAAAGATGCAAAGAGATTTTTGTTGTTTTTGTTTTTATTTTGTGGCCATGGAAAGTTCATGCACAGGCATTTAGCTAATAGAAGTCACTTGTGGTCAGTATTTTACCTGCAGACATACTGGATAAGTGGTGTAGAAGCAGATAAGGATAGCAAATATCTAACAGCACAAGGTTGCAATTTTGCAAGTGTCTAACATATCATATAAGTGTTAGTACAGTGTTAAAAAGACTGAAGAATCAAAGTAAGCAAAAAAAAGCAAGCTTCACAAAATGCTCCACAGTATTTGATTATTTTAAATGCTGTGTTTGTAGAGCACACAACAAACAAACCTAATAAACAAAGTTTGCTCTTGGAAGCTTTTAAGTAAAATGCCAGCTGTCCTCCTTTCATATCACCCAGTCTGTCCAAGAACGGAGTAAAAAGAACTGGTGGAGCCAGTAGTGGGTGGCATCACCAGGCCGTTTTGCTGTGCGATAGTGATGCCACCTGGTGTATAAATACAGTAGTACAGTACAAAGTAAAATCAGATGATGTGAATTTTAAACTACAAACTCATTACATTGCGCCGTCTACTACGCGGAGGTACTTCAGTTTGACTGTTCGACTGACCAGCGCCAGTTACTTTCAGTCTACTGCAAATGCACTTGATCCTTTTGTGGGAAACAGTTGCCTCTTTTCTTTTCTTCTTTTTGCTCTTTGTGATATTCTTTCTCTCTATTCACATTGTTTACCTTTTGTTTACTTTAATTTATTTCCTAACAATGATGATGAGAAAACAATGAGGTGTTACCAAAAGCTGTTTTGCAATTTGTACAAGTTTATTTGAAAGTGTATAAATTCAATTAAAATGGATGGAAACCAAAATTATTGTCAACATTGCATGTATGTCTGTACTGTCAAGGATTTTACTACACACTTCTTTGTCATAATATTCAAATGAGACCTTACACTCAGTCCACACATGGGTAAGATTTTGCAAATTTATTTCCAGTCAATAAATCATGCTCGGGTAAAAGGAGGTGTCTCTTGATAGAAATGATTGAAAAGCAGAGGAACTCTTCAATTCTTTCTCTCTCCTGCTATTTATGCAGCAGGCGCCTCTTAGCCCAGATCAGAGCTCTGCGCATCGGAACCGAATACAGCCAGGCGATCAGTGGCAGGAGAAAACACGGAGCGCCCAGGTGTAGGTGAGACAAGATCCAAGCAAAGAGGATCCACAGTCCCACTTTCAGAAAGAGGAGAGTGTAGTAGATGATGATGCTCTTTAAGCTGGCCTTGGAGCTGGCCTGAGGAAAGAATTAAGGTTAAGTCGCAATTTATTCATTTGAACATTGTTTCCTGCATTAAAACAAGTACTGATATCTGTTCATTGTAGGCATATGTTAACAAATAGTCTCTCTTGCCCAACCTGTCCATCCAGTACCTCCACTGATTCAAACATCATATCGTTACTGTCTTCAGACTTCAGGAAGTAGGGTGTCTGATAGGAGGAAGTCCTCCTTGTCTCCCTTCTGTACCCAGAAGACTTTTGTGGCTGTGTTTCTTCCATTGTCAATGTGACTCTTCCTAAACAGATGATGTTGGGTTTTGGGACTTCAAACAACAATGGTGATCTAGCAAATTGATCAGTCAGAATAACTAAGCTTATTGGCATGAATGTTGATGTTATTTATTGATTATTGCTAAAGCTCAAATGCATACAATTTTAGATTATAACATGTCAAATTAAATAAATGAGCAAACAAGAAACATTCTAAACTGTACAATCCTTCAGAACATGCATAAACTAATAAGAATAACGTGAGTTGTGGGTTCACACCCAGAGTTTGGAAGTCGCTTTGGATAAAAGCGTCTGCTAAGTGCCTAAATGTAATGTAATTTGTAGCCAGGAGAGCTGCTAAGCTGCTGAGAATCTATCCAAATTATTTCTATGTTTGCAGTCTGCTTCACTTACCGTGTACACGGATTGTGTCTGATGGTGGAGATAAGCACGTTTGTTTTTGTTTTTTGTCCGTTTTTAATGTTGGTACACTGAAAAATAAACTTGGAACCACTTAGAATGTTATTTTTTGAAAAAGTAATGTTATTTAATAATATTCTATAAGCATAGTGAAAGTAACAAAGTACATTTACTCAAGTACTGTACTTAAATACAATTTTGATGTATTTTTGTTGAGTATTTCCATTTTATCAGATCAGATCAGAAATACTTTATTGATCCCAGAAGGGAATTTGTTTTTGACACAGTTGCAGTGCTCAATAGAAGTTATTGAAGAAGAAAAAAGAATAATAATAATAAACAGTAGAATATAAACAAAGATACAAATGCCATTTCACCCAAGTTAATTGCATACGAGGATTGATGGTGTCATTGCACTATTAGAGTCCAGTGTTCTCCTCCACCCCCTCATTGTCTGTCATCCATGTGGTTGCTATTTCCCAGAGAAAATGTCTGTGGACACGGACGACTCAGACACCGAGGATGACATGGCTGTGAAGGATACTGCGCCTTCTTCATCATCTTCACATTCGTCCTCACAATCATCAGGTGTGTAGGAAATTGAGAGTGAATAATAGTAAAACTAGAAAAATAGTGTGCTTACTGAAATGTGTGAGTTTGAGTTGCTGGTATATTTTAGGTGTTGTGTCGTGGTCTTTTCCCCTGAAGCACAGCCATGACTGCTTTCACTGTGTTCCATACTTGTTTACTGAAAGAGAGATCTTATGTTTACAGACAAAACACGAGTGAAACAGAAATCCACCACTGAAGGTGGACGAAACGATCCACATCCAGTCAGAGGTAATAATACTTTGAGTAACTGGAAAGTAAACATGAGGATTTGGGGAATTTGTGATATATTTTCAGAGAGAGCACACTGTCCAGTGTTGACACCTTTTGCTTCTATCTTTTTAATTTCAAATCACTTTCCCTAAAACAGTTTCCTTAACCCTTATGCCCTCCTCAAATTTTGCACCCTCTGGACACCTTCGTGGCCAAAAATGTACATGACAAATGAACTGCTATAAAATCATCATACATCAATATTTTTTTCTACTTTTTTTTTCATAAATCACTTAAACAACTTCAGCCCTGCTCAAAACTACCAAACATTCAATCATTTTCAGAATTTTAACACCTTAAATGCTTAAGTTTAAATATTTGAATGTTCTCATTTTTTATCATAAAAAAACACTAAAAATGAATTATTTTCCATATAATACGTAGTAGGAGGATGGGGCTTTACAGGTGATTAGAGTCATCACCTGCAAGGCAAGAAGTCATGTATTTACTCAATGCCCTTTCATCACCCCTGAAATGATCAGTGCATGCTTACAGATTCACACACACACACACACTCCCTATTTCTCTCACACACACACACACACACACACACCACACATGCATCGGCCTACAATGGGAAAATGGTTGAATTTGGTGAAATACAGTAAAAATGTCAAATATCACTACTTGTCTTCTAAATTAAATGTTAACATTACAGAAAGCATGATTTTATACTGTAATTGCAGTGAGATAAAAAAGATGTGGTTTCAATGGAACCCAATGGGGCATTTTTGGCCACGAAGGTGTCCAGAGGGAGAATCTGACACTACATAAACTACTAATGCAATCAAATCAATGTCTTTGCTAATCTTTGACATATCCAAGACTCTAATCACCTGCACAGCCCCATCCACCTACTACTTATTATATGGAAAATAATACATTTTTTGTGTTTTCTTTGATAAAAAATGAAAAAATTCAAATAATTAAATTAGCATTTAAAAGGTTAAAATTCTGAAAATGATTGAATGTTTGGTAGTTTTGAGCAGGGCTGAAGTTGTTTAAGTGATTTATGAAAAAAATCTGAAAAAAATATTGATGTATGAGGATTTTATAGCAGTTCATTTGTCATGTACATTTTTGGCCACAAAGGTGTCCAGAGGGTGCAAAATGCATCACGAGAGTATAAAAGACAAGACTAAGAGTAAAAGACAATGTATTTCAAAAATTTAACTAAAAAGAGGAGTTCCTGCAAAAAATCAGGCCACAAGCTGTAACACAGCCAAAATTATCACCAAATAAAAAAAAAAGTAGCAACAAATTTACAAAAATGACCGAGGAGGGCATAAGGGTTAAAACCTCACAGGAAAGTAGAGCCTATTTGACTGCATATGTTCTACATACTGAAAGTCCTTTCTTCTCTGTGTTGCTCGTGTGTTTGAATAGGTAGGTCGGATGAAAAGATGCTGCTGGTCGGGGGGGTCTCTGGCAAATCACACACACCAAAAGGTAAGCTGCAAGTTTTCACTAGTGGTTTATAAATGTCTCAACCACCTAGAAAACACACGCAACCATATAGTGCACCTTAGCAACCACCTAGTGTGTCCTAGCAACCCAGGCAACATATACACTACCGTTCAAAAGTTTGGGGTCACATTGAAATGTCCTTATTTTTGAAGGAAAAGCACTGTACTTTTCAATGAAGATGACTTTAAACTAGTCTTAACTTTAAAGAAA
>JAVQJL010075262.1:0-11601 GCA_036024295.1 Nannoperca obscura | reverse complement strand
TTATGTGAGAGTTAAAGGAAATATCCTGATCAAAGATAACTCCAAGATTCCTCACAGTGTCGCTGGAGGCCAGTGCAATGCCATCTAGAGAAACTATATCTTTAGATAGTTTGTTTCTGAGGTGTTCGGGGCCAAGCACAATAACTTCCGTTTTATCTGAGTTTAACATCAGAAAGTTGCAGGACATCCAGGTTTTTATGTCCTTGAGGCATGCTTGAAGTTGAAATGGGCAGACAGCCCTTAGAAGTTTGCCACTGCATGAACACTGAAAGAAGGGGCCAGGCAATGCATGCACATTAAGGTTTAGACCGAGAGTAAGGGCCCTGAAGCATCCTGGGAACACTGGCTAGAAATGCAAGAGAGAAAAGAATAAACCTGTGCAGAGTATTCAGCTTGAAAGAATAGAAATAACATGACATGATTTTTATTTTTAATTTGGGAATTACTTTAACATAAAACTCATATGGACAGCAGGCTACATTTCATCTTTTCAATTTTTAATACCTGCATTGCTGGCTCAGCCTTGGCAATAATGGCAATTATGGCATTATCAACCTACATCTGTTTACAGTATGGATTCTCCTGGTGGCATGGTGGCTCAGTGCATTGTGCACTTGTCTCACAGCAAAAAGGTCGTGGGTTCAATTCCCCTGGTGGGGACCAGGCCTTTCTGTGTGGAGTTTGCATGCTCACTGATTGCTGAATTGCCTTTCCACCTGAGATTAAAATGCATACATCTTCCTTTCTTAATGTTAATATTAAAGATGCTTATTTAATGGTTTGATTGGTACAGTGTGCTGCCTGCCACACACTGTATAGTACACATCTCTAACTACCTCTACTGGTGCTCCTGGCTTGAGTGTATTATGCTTGCATGTACTGCTAGATCATGTATGTGAGTCTCATAACAATGTGATTACCCAGAATTAAAATACATGCCGCAGATCTGTTTTACACTTCAAGGTCACAAATTTGCAATATAGAGAGGAGGGATCCCTTTCCCAGGACGGACATACAGGAAATAGATGTGTCCTCCATTTGAAGCCTTTTAGTAATAGCAGCAGGCCTGACAACAAAATGTTACAATATTCTGGATTAAACAAAGGCATGAATTAGGATCTCTGCATCAGACAAGGACAGACAAGACCTAATTTAGTATTTAGTTACTTAGGTGGAAAAAGGCTGTCTTGGTGATGTCTTCAATGTGCTGATCAAAAGAGAAACTAGGATCAAAGGTAACACAAAGATTTTTGGCTGTGAAATTTGAGGAACCACACAGTTTACTTCATCAAACTGGTGTTGAGCTATGTGGAGCAGGGCTAATGACCAGCATCTCAGTTTTATCAGAATTTATGGGCAGGAAATTACATGACATCTAATTTTTCATAGAAGACAAGCAGGCCTAAAATTCTGAATGATCATTGGCCTTTACAGGCACATACAGCTGAGTATCATCAGCAGTGGAAATTAATTCCCTGAATGCATATCATTTTACTAAGACGTGAAATATATAAAGAGAAAAGCAGAAGGCCCAGAAAAAGAGCCCTGAGGTACTAGTTTTGATCTAGTATTATTAGGATGAGATTGGTAAAAAAAAAAATTCGGTCTAGGAGTATACAGTGATCTATGGTGTCAAAAGTCACACTGAGATCTGAAGCATTGAGGTGTAATCTAAATCTATAGTAAGCAGATCATTACCACTTTAGTAGGTTGTTGTTGTTTACGTGGAATGACAGCCCCTGATAGCAGACTGAAAAGCTTCAAAAAGATCACAGTTAAATATTGCTGAGACACACCTCTTTCTAGTATTTTTCAAAGAATGGAAGGTGAGAGACTGGTCGATAATCATTTGGAAACCCTGGATCGAGATGTGGTTTCTTAAGTAAATATTTATCCACAGCAGTCTTAAAGCTGGTCATAAATTGCAAAATTCAGTGTCGTAGCCCCCAAAATGTTTAAAAAAGTGTATCTGGTGAGGGGTAGAGGAGACAAGTGGTTGGTTTAGAAGTTAGCATCAACTTAGATAATGTTTTGAGAGAGATACTGTAGCCTCAAAATTTGTTAGAACCTATCTGGGATTCAACATATGAATGTTGCACTGCTGATTTTGCATATGGGTGAGGAACAAATTTTGTATCTATTGTCATCTATTTTTCTGCAGAAGAAAAGTGACAGTGACAGCAAGTGGCAGTTTATGTTGTAATGAGTACCAAAACTACTACTGTAAATATAACTTTAGCTGTGTCACTGCCCAGAGCGGGGTCGGCAAACCTTTACGCTTTGTATAAACAACTATAGTGTGTTGCTTATGAAATCCATGAAGTGCTACAGAGAAATTTACATTTTATTTATGCAATGAACACATTTTGAACTCTTAAAAAATTCAGCAGGGGATTGAACCCAGGACCTCATACATGCAAAGCATGCGCTCTACCACTGAGATAGACACAACACATTATAGCACTATTGGGCTTTCGGAGCGTGTAGCGGAGCCTTGACCTGAATTTAAAAAATAAATTAGAAAAAAAGCACTGTCACTAAACAATGAATATATATTTTATTTATTTTACTTGGTTAATTGGACGTCTGCTCCTGAACTTCTGCGCACAGCGTCTGCAAATCGGGGCTGTACGAAGTCACTTTCATCTGCGGTGTTTGTTTTTAACATAGTTCATGGTGGAGAATAGCTGCTCACATACGTTTGTGGATCCGAAGATCGACAGGATGAAAGTCTCGATAAATGCACAGCGTTTTGGTGGGTATACCGGCTTCCGCGAGTGTGACGCTTATTTTGAGCGGCGAAAAATAATAAAATATAATTTTATTTTAATATTTCAAGATCACAATAATCTTCCAATTTAGAACTACAATTTAAAAAAAGAACTAACAAATAAAATACACTTCAATTAAATACTTTAATTATTATAATTTATTTTCCCAAGCCACGCGGAGCCGCAGTATAAGGATGAAAGAGCCGCGGGTTGCCGACACCTGGCACAGAGCAATGTGGTTTATTAAGACATGAAAACAGAGCTCACTATGTGCTATAACTGTCGAAAACAAGCCTGGTTATACTGCAACACTGCCTATGTCTGTCTTTAACACTTCCATGGAAACAGGTTAATTCCTCAGAGGCTTCTTGCTGCCCTCTCCTCTGAGTGTGCTAATGATATCCCGAGGTCTATCCTTTTCTCTGGGGAAAAAGGGAAAGTCAGACTTTATTAGGGTGGAAGGGTGGCTAGGTGGTATGTTTGGAGTGGAAGTAAGTTCAGTTGTGGCTCCTCCTTATCACATGAACTCTAGATGTTCTCCATCACTCTTTACTGCGTTCACTCCTTTCTCTTACATCATAGTGCTTCTGTCTATCAGACTATGTAATGTTGTTCATGTGATGTGCACTCAGAGAGGATTCAGACAAAAGTCTTGGAAATTTTGAATCTCACATTTGCATCCAAGCAATTCCAAAATTACTGAATAGGGATGGTGTATTTTAACATACAGAGTGTTAGAGATTAGAGCATTCACTATGACGGTATGAGTTCTTTGGTCTCTCACTTTGTGTGGGTGTGTGCCTGCCAGCCTCTATGTGTCTGCATCTGTGGTCCACGCATTATTTCCGTCTGTGCTATCTGTCATGTTTGTTTGCCCAGATTCATGGGTGTTTGGGATGAAAGTACAACAGTGGCTTGAGAGCAGCCACATTGCCAGCAGACAGATAGATACAGGACAGGAGCGGGAATGGAGGGGGTGACCATGCAGTAACAGTTTCTCAACAACCCCACACAGACGTCTACACCTCTGGCTGTCTGGCAGGCTTGCAGGATGAATTTGGGAGCGGACTAATTATTGCATGTTTTTCAAAACATTGCAAAGGAAGTTAGGAGAAAATAAGTGATGGATGGAGGGAGAGAAATCGAAACAGAATGAATGTAAAGAGGGGGTGAGGGAAGTTGGAGCTGGAGGTGAATTAAACTGTAAGATAGACAGAAAGAAAGGACAGAACAGCAGAAGAGAGGGAATGAGTTGATGTTGTTCGCAAATCAAATGCCTCCTATTACTATGGAGAGCTGTAACGCCAGTGTCCACTGCTTCTGCTGCCATCGCTACTGTTAAGGGCTTTTTGTTTGTAAGTTGTCATCTCTGGTTTCTTCATTTGTTACATTAGTTGTTTCGAATGAGAGACTCAACTGTGCTGGTTATGCTTGGCCTGTCATCCATTTGATGGGAACACAAGGATGCAAATTCACTGTCTGTTTATGGTTTGACTACATATGGCACTGAAATCTCCTGGTAGGCGTTTGTGTGTAGTGAGGTTGTAGTGAGGTAAAGGGTCATCATTTCCAATAAAACATCTGTGTGTGAGGAATTGTAAGGCCCATCAAATGTATGTGAACGTCTCCGTTATCTACCTGTATATTAGCTTTTCACCACTAGTGATTAGAATTATTGCTCAGAATCAAAATAAAACATAAGCTGTATTTGATGCAATTGTTTCTGCTTTGTAATGATTGAACTTTAGTAGCAATACATTTTAATTTAGAAATAGGTTTGATTGTAGTACTTTCACCATATTTGTATGCACATGTAGTATCAAATCTCCAGTTGTGCAGCCACAATTATAGTTAAAATCAAATCAACATCCAACAATTAACCAGAAACAATTTCTTATTGAATTTGTCATGTATACAATATTAGCTTAGATTTTTTTTTTAATCACAAGAGGATTCCATCCATAAAACCATGTTTTGTTTGGAACTCCCAAAGCAAAGAAGTTGATTTGAATGGACAATATCGATGTTGTCAGCACTGATCCTTCTGTATTTGTTTCTGCTGTGACTTTTGTTAACACAACACTGTCATAGTGAAGAAAGCAAAGCCTTCTTGGATTAATGAGGTGACTCAAACCCAACTAGGTGACAGTCTTTGGCAATAGTGCTCGCAGATTCATTCTTTTGGCCAGGATGAAACCTGCCGGTTTTTCAACACAGGAACAGGCGCTGAATATAAAGATGAATCGCTGCCTTTCAGTAATAAATGATCGCAAGAAAGTATTTGGCAGATATCTAGGATGTACACGACACTGTAAAAAGCCTGACCAATGGTTACTTAAAAAATAAAAATGGCTTGAAAGAGACACACGTAATAAAATTAAGTAGATACTACAACTTTGATTATAAAGTAGTGAATAAATTAATTACATTTGAACCAAAAAATATAAGTACATGTTAATAAAAGCTACAGTTAAATTGTGTTGGATTTAGTAATAGCATGCCAAATGATGAGTTGTATAGCCCAATTTACTAAATACATGTGTGAAATTGATGTAAGCTTACTATATATCTGGATAAAAATAATTTGGATTCTCTAAATCAAACAAATTGTATCAACTCAAAGTTTAACACATTGTTGCTTAATTCAACAAATTTAAAGTGATTCTTATGTATTTGTACCTAAATTAATTGTTTAAATTCAAGTTTGAATTGGTATCACATGAAATAAAATCTATTCAATAATATTGGATGTCACTTTGTTGCCATAATATTCCTATGTCTAATAAACCTAACATCATGCCTTCTTGGTGTCACAGTTTACTTAAGTTGAGTCAACATATCAATTCAAAAAAAGAACAGCATATAAAGATTTATTTGTGCAACTTTGTCTAAACATGTTTATCCAATACTTTTTCAAGTGAAAAATGCAAAAATACAATAAAACAGAGAGCTGCTCTAAGGAAACATGCAAGTGTACAATAGTAATACAATGTATACTGGCAATCTATTTGTCATTCATGTTGATAAAGTTTTAATAATTTAATGGTGTTTAATGTGTGATACACCATTGGCTTCAATTGTCCAGTTATTTTTGACTCGACAAATTTTGCTATTTCAGACTACTTATAAAATAGTGGCCCAAAACAAATGTACCAGAACCATAACATATGGGCATTAAAGGCACATATGACTTGATTTATTACACGTGCCAATTGAAATGCAGAACATGATTTCTGCAGGTATTTCTGCTTCCGGCGCTGTAGAGTCTGGATCTGTGGTTGCTCCGGCTGCCCCCGTGTTCTTGCTCAACCGCCAATGTTGCTATTACTGTTATACTGTATGTTCTCCTTCCTCCTGCTCTCTCTCTCCTGCAACCCTGGTGTACACAGTGGAATCACAAGGTACAAGAACAGCAAATTCAAGGATTTAACCATGTGACAGTTTTGACAGTGACTTAGCATTCCCTGTGAGTGTCCCTTTACTTAAACTAGTAGCTTATTCTTGAGGCTATTCACTTTTGGGGAGAGCTTTGAACAATCCAGCTCGAGAAGGAGTTTCTGGGAGACTTCAAACGTGTACCTGAGCTTCTTGGGATAGGCAAGATTCCCTGCATATGAGAACGCAATCAGCATGGCGCAAGCCCTTGGAAAGTTATCCAGAGCAGTAAGAATTTTCACGCCCTCTACCACAATGCCAATGTCATCTGCACCCTCTGACATATTAGTCTTGATGTAAATCTTCATCCTTTGTACAGCAAGGTCCTGCGACACACTGTCTTCATCAACATCCTGAAATAGCAAGAACATTCTGTATTTCAGACTGTGCAGCAAAGAAAGATCCTAATTGAACATCTACCAATTTGCTTCCAACTTTTGGAAAAGAAAACCTGGGGTTGTCATAGCTGTATGAAATACACCCCATTTACATTAGTGATCACCTTGTTTATATATTAACATATACTTTAACTTACATCAAACTCTTAAGAGTTGATCTGTAGATTTCCCAAGGTACACCATCAAACACCGAATAACATCATCTCTGGTCATGTTGATGCTAGGATTGCTTGAAGCCTGAAATTACAAAAATAAACATTATTCAAGTTGATGGTGTAAAAAAATAATCCACTGACCTAAACCTGTTGAAGCCATTTCTAAAACTAGATGGCTTATGTTGCTGATAACATGTTAATCACCGAGCTTTAGATGTGCTGACCTATTACTTTAAGCAGCTGAGTGGCAGTTGGTGCTAAATAAGTCAGTTAGATTACTGGTTACTCAAAATACATTTGAGGGAGCAGAGTTCTAAATCTAAAACACATATGCACCACATTATTTGTGGATGATCAGAGCAGAACTTTTCAATAATCATTCAGTGTTTAATAAAAACATATGTGCTTTAAATTCTAATCACGTAACCATTTCAGGTTTAAGGTTCTCGTGTCCAATCAGCAACATAAAACAATCAGTAATGTCAAAAGCACTAATCTGCAAGTCTCAAACCTGTGCCTTTGGTAGTGAGTGACAATGTATACTCAGTGGCCACAGTGGTAAATATGTGCATCTGTCCAATCTAATGAAATTCAATACAATTGTTCTGCCATAAAGTCTACTTTGACATTACATCTGTAGACTTAATACGCAAATGTTATTCCAACAGTTTGATCACAAAATTCCTAAAATAAAATCAATTCATTGAAGGATACCTTGAGTAGAATAGTCTGCAACCTTAGCCCCATAGTTCTGCCCATGGAGTGGAAGAGGTTCAGAAGCTTCGGAGTGTATTCATCCATCTTGGACATGAACTTTGATTCAAGATGCACCATTTTGATTCTGTGAAACTCATCCTGGATCTGAAAGACAAATAATGAAACCAGCTTTAAGTCCTCAACTATTACAAATGTAGGCCGACATATTGTTCTTACAACATTTTTAAAAGCAAGGAGCAATCTAATTTTCATCATTTTTATATCATGTTATTATCTCTGTTTGCTGATTGTTTACCCTCTGGGTTAAATTATCTGCCTGTGCAGCATGTTAAATGTAATGGTTTGGCTAACATACTACAGTCTCCAATGTTGGTAGTAACTCACATGCACTTTCATGGACTATTTAAAAAGTCTTGTTAGAAACTGTATAACCATGTAATGCATAAAAAACTAAATCAACTAAGTAATTTAATCTTATATAGGCCTAAATATAACAAATGTAAATATGATTTAGAACATTTTACATACATTTAGTATCAAAGATACAAGGGTCTAGTAATATTTCTAATTAGCATTCACTTGTAACTTACATGAGATGCTTCAAATAGAGCAGGCCACCTGGCTTTGATGTCCTCTATGCTGGGTGATAGGTTGATGATTTCGTTTCCTCTGTGTGAAAATGTTTGACATTTTTTCTTTTATCAATGTGATGTTGTCCCTTTTCCTTACTTCAGTAAGCAACTGAATTCTCTCTTCTTGACTTTCTTCATCCTCTCCTGCCGGGTCAAGGGGGGAGGTAGTTTACCTCTGCCTTTGAGTTTTTTTTACACTCTTTGCATACTTCTGGTCTACAGGGCTCTTGTGTTTCAGTGCATTGCATGTTACCTCAGGAACACCAATGCCACGGAGTTTGGTGCGATAATTTGCCATCTTGTATTTGATGCTTTGTTGCCAGCCATAATAACCTGAGAAGGAGCCGGGTTCCTTGAGACAAGGATATTTCTTGACAAGTGCCTCAGCAACATCACTTATGTGGGCACTTGATGGATAGGCTGTATATGTATATATGGTTTCAGCCAGCTTCTCAAGAATGTTTGCTTTGACCTTTGAGGTAGTTAGAAGTGTTCCATTCTTGTTGTAGTCTTCAGTGGCTCTTTCAAAGTACATCTCAGTTTCGTATGTAAACTGTGGAATGGGGAACTGCTTTGGCCATGTCTGACATTGTTCTGTGGTACTTCGCCTAGACAAGATAATGGTGTCTTGTGAAGATGTTCCAGCAGATGACTCTGCATTTGAAACAGCTGACCCTGCATCTTCTTCTGACTGTTGACTAAAGGAACTGCCCAAACTTTTATCAAATGGAAGCAAGTTAAGAACAATTGGAGCAGCCTGAACAACCTTTATGGTGTCTTTGTGTTTAATTTGGACACTCTTATGAAGAGTAAAGTAATTTTCAAATTCCAAGTCCAAGTACTGAAGACTGAACTCATAAATTCCAAAGTTTTCCTTCACAACAGTTTGCAGCTCTTCCATAGTGGGTGGGATTCCTGATGGAAGGACCAACTTCTCAATTCGGTCATGTCAATAAACAAAAGTTCAATAGCACAAGCATAAGGGGTTTAGAACAGAGTGAATAATGCATTGCAGGCTGCCATCAGAATCAACTCAAAGAGAATTTAAATGGTAATTAAATCTGCCAAATAATATATTTCCTTATTCTGACTTTCAATGCTAAATCAATAAATTAATTTTAAAATGTAAGCTAATTACAAATTGTTGAAGTCTGATGTATGCCATACAAACGATGGTCATGAAGTAATTAAAAGCCATGAAAATGGACAGTGTATATTTAGTTTTTTTACAGATAAATGGGCTACAATACAAGTAATGTAAGATATAAAAAGGTTAACATCATTTATTTCAATTACCTAAAATGAACAGATGTGACGTTTCAGTGTAGGCAAGCGTTTTCCTCCCACACTGTACGCTGCCATTGGATACACATCACCAAGTTTCTGCTGCTCCAAAAGAGCCATTTTCCCAGTGTCCTCCAGTTGAAAAGATCTTAGATGCTCTTCAAACCAGGCAGCAAGTAACTTAATACAATAAAATGTACACAGTTGTCCAAAATGGCAATCTGAATAATCTCAGCAAAGTCAGGTAGCCCACCAGTAGAGCCATAAGACAAGATCATGCCAACAGTGTACTTTGTTCCATAGTGGATGACATCTTGTGGAAAGGGTCAACAACACATTTATAAAATTCTTAATGTGCCTCACAACTTGCTTAAAAAAAGCTGTGCTTAGCTTCAAAGCGCATTGTCCATACACCAACCAGAGGCTCATATTCTTAAATCAACGCAGGATAGTGTTCCAAAAAATGGTGTTTGGGTGTCAGTGTCTCTTCAGGAAAAACAGATATAAATCTGTCACGATGTTCAGATATTTAAAAGCCAAGGTACGCAATAGTTTCAACTGTGTGAACAGGAGCAACCACCAATTCAACAATGTCTTTTAAAGTCAGAAGAACCTGCCAGGCAGAATCATCCTCAGGTACCCGTTGTAACGACTATGCTAGGCTTGTAGACCCATATGCAGGAATACTCACAGAAACCGAGGGATGCGGAAGAATCTATCTTTATTACTAGATCCACAAAACAGACAGAACTAGTAACAACGAGGTTAAGGAGAGTAGAAATATAGAGCTACAACATGTATCACAGAACAGCGAAGACAAACTGGCAACCCTCCCTAAGGAGGACCTGGAATAAATACCCGAGAGGGCTTCTGCTTGGTGCACAGGAAATGAGCAGCAAACACACCAGGTGAGACTGATAAATTGGAGGGAAAACAGAACAAAGACCGGAAGTAACCTAAGCACACATAAGCAGGCAACAAACCTACAAAATAAAACAGGAAGTCGTAAATCATGACACCCGTGAACCAACAATGAGAGGCAACAACTGTATTAGGGACCAATTTTCATGGGCATTTCCACCTATAGTTCTGTGATTAATGTAGTTTTGAGGGATTGCTTGAGGTCTGTTGGCTTTGTACGAGCCCTTATAGGGAAAACTTGTGATTAACTCATTGAGTACAGTCAAATTAAAGTTCTTCTTCTTGGTGAAAATCTGAAAACACAATGCTAGTTCTCTTGGGACTATGCCTTCAAAAAGGTCATGTAGTACATCTGGTGGGAATCCAGAGACAAAGTGAAAGTGATTCAATTTTTCAGTCAACGGACACGACCGCTTTACACCAAAGCAATGCGTTAAATTTGGATTTTCTCTCACAGTTTGCACATGCAAACTCTGGTCCTTCTTTGTCCAAGGTGGGAACACTCCAGTCCGTACTTCTTGTGTCTTATACTCTGAAGAATGTCTCACACAAAATCTACAGATGTACGGCCCTGTGAAACTTTCAACTAGTCCACTGACTGAATATGCGCCGAGATTATCAGCTACAACACAGTGTACAGTCCCTTTAATATTTTTTCCAACACTGTTAATGAAAATCCCTTCCTTTTCTAGAGTTGCAAGATCTTTCAAGAGTGGTTCTAAAACTGATTTGTATTCAAACAGTTTGACATCAACAGCTTTGCAAAGCAAAGTATATTGATGTTAATGCAGACTGCAACTTGGATGGCACATTTGCCAGAACCCAATAAACTGCTGTTATTTTGTGTTTTTTCTCGAAGTTCCTAGTGGGGTACACACCTCAAAGTCGTCAACATAAAGTATTATAGAGAGTCTTGTTTCTTCTCCAGCATAGAAGTAATTTTGCTTGAAAATTTGCCATCAAAAATCGACTTAAATTATCCAGTACTGTTTGAATGTTCGGACAAGACTCCCTCTGCAATGTCTTTATTCTTCGAGACTATATATTATTATATATAGTCGACAGGATCAACAAACTGGAAATGTGCCTTAAAATACCTTCTTTTAAAAGCAGAACCTAGTGGACCATCTGCTCCAAGTGCTGTACTAATGGGATGGAAGTTGCACAACTGTTCTGCTAGATCAGTTATGATAGCCTGGTCAACAATGCATTTATTAAACTTCAGTGTTGAATCAAGTATGTTTCTGACAACTACAACAGATGCTGTAGATGAAATGAACTGAAGGTC
>JAVQJL010075260.1:0-27800 GCA_036024295.1 Nannoperca obscura | reverse complement strand
TGTCTTGACTCTATTTTCTATTCATTTCACAACGTATGGTGGTGAATAAGTGTGACTTTTCATGGAAAACACAAAATTGTTTGGGTGACCCCAAACTTTTGAACGGTAGTGTAGGTTCTTTATTCTATATTGTTACAATCAATCTAGTAAGGCTGAGGCGCTCCTTAACTACTGAAAAACATGTCCGCCAGCCACACTGCTAAACTGGCTCATACGGGGTGCTCAATGCCATGAACAGTCTGGTTTGGTTTGAGTCAAGTCCACATACACCGTCCTGCTACCTGAAATAGTCACTTCTCCAACAAATCTGGGACTGACAACAGCCCAAAACAAATGCACCATCTCCTCTTGTTCACATTCAATTGTTAACAACTACAGTGCCCAGCTGTTTCAGGAAATTATTTCACCTTTTGTTTATTCAATGAAAATGAAAATGTGCAATAAAGTTTTTCATGCAGAGTTAATGCCGATCTGAGTATGGCCTTGTGCTACAGACACAGACTGAGTCTAAATGTACAAAGGTGGAGTGTTTTTGATGTTTTTGTGGCTTTTCACAGCTGGAATCTACTAACATCTGAACTTTGTATTCAGTGCACGTATGTGCTCCTCTAGGTTCCCCGAGTTGTTTTCACCTCTGCAGAACTGATAAGAACTAACATTATGAAAATAACTACCTGTTTTTTTTCTTTCAAGGGAAAAGCCTGCAGCAGCAGGAGACTCCCATCATCCACACATGGACAGCAGCAGCATTACATTATATTATGACATTATACAAATGAATACATTATAGAAATGAGGGAGGGTGTTTTTGGGGGTGCATGTGAAGAGTTCTGGGACCACATCTCCCACAAATCATCGACACGTTCACACTATCCTTATCTCTACAGAGAACAAGTGATGAACACAAAGACTCAAAGTTCAGAGGTCAGTGCTTTGAGGAATAGTGACCTCCCTCTTCCCATTCACAAGAAGTGCAGAGGATTTCCTTTCCAAAGAGCCACAAAACTTCAGAGGGACAGAGAGGGACTGACCTGAGAGTGGTTTATTAAGGCGGAGGAGAGCACCACTCAAAGACGCCGTCTCTAGGTTGGAGCACACAGTCTGTCTGACAGACAAAAGAAGCCCTAATTAAAGCAGGCAGCTGTCCCTCGAGCGGCTGTCCTACTTGGCTAAATGAGGATTTAGAATAAAGCCCAGAGGGAATACTCCAGTTTATCCCTGTGTTTCAAAGAGATGGGAAGAGGCAGCACCTGAGTGGATGACACCAATGAAAGACATGTTGGGAGGGGCCTCAGGCTTACACGCGTAGCTTTGACAAATTATACAAAAAGGCAAATAAACTGAGCAGTAGAAGACTTAATACAATTACTCTCTCCCATGAACAAGATCCCATGATACCTCCATCCAACCAGAAGAGAAAAATCCACTATGTCCTTGTCCATGATAGAACCAGCAGAATCATATTCTGGATATTATGTCCATCCATCCATTTCCCACATATACAGTGGGAAATGGATGGATGGAAATAATAGAATTTGTTTTTTGAAGGGCAATGACAATACTTTGGCATGAAAAAGAAAACACTATACACATTGATAAATTCTGTCTGAGACAAAAGGTCAATTTGTATCTCTGACCTTCAAAAGCAATCTTAGTTGCAAATGTGGAAAACAACAATTAACCCTTGTGTTACCTTGCTGGGTCATATTGACCCAGTGGCCCAGTGTCTTCTCCACAAGGTAGCACAAGGGTTAACAACAACTCCCCATCTTCCTACTGAGGGGACAACATATATTAATAGACTTTGCTTGGGTAAAGGGATCTCACTTCCCCTTTGCCAATTATATGATTGTTTGGCATTAATCGTTGTCCATTTTGGCTGCAACCAGGAAACAGTAATGCTCCCATACAGTGGTTGGAGGATCCTCCAGCTCTGGTCTTTCCTTTGTGTTTGCCATTTGGGGGCAGCGACACTACATTAACTTGACTACCCTGGCTAACCAGGCTAAGACGACTAGCATACCACAGCTGATAGACAGCAACTGGTGCACTGCCAACTTTTTCGGGGTAAAACTCGCTCTCTAGAATTTCTTTTCCACGTGTGCAAGCAGTCGAGATAAAGGCTATTTCAACAGTAAGTGTTTGGGTAGTCGCATACTGAACCTAACGATTCAGGAAGAATCCACATACCACTACACCCCCAGTGAAAATAACAGGTACATTTTAGTAAAGGGAAAAATCAGTCTGATGGATTATGAGACCAAAACTTGGTGACAATGGCCAGAGTATCTCTGATATGATGGATGGGTTGTTGTAATAAGTAGTTTCATACTTATTTCCCTCAGAATCCCTTAAGAAGCTTCTCACAACGTTTTGGTGTCTCATAAAAGTATTCTGTTTCAGTGAGTTAAGAGACGCCCAACAAAGTCTGTGTATTCATAAAACGTTTAGTTGATAAAATAGCAGAATTGAGATTTGACTTTTTCAAGTTGCTAGTTTTGTCAAACTAACATTACAAACCCTAATACATAACATTCAAATCACAAAGCTATGAAACACAGAAAAGAAGTCGCCACATTTGAAAAGTTGGAACCAGAGAATATTTGGCGTGTCAAATCTACAACATCTACTTGCTCTCAACTGATTTTAGCCGAAAGGAAAAAAAAGAAAAAGAAAAGTGGCCCTTTTTCATCTCCAGGTTGATTCATCCAACAAAGGCTTGACTTCAGAGACGCAGAGGCACTAATGCACAGAAATCCACCCAGTGTTATTATTCCACAAGAGAAGACACAATGCAGCTTATCAGTATTGATGAGGTGTCTCCTGTGGGCTTTGACTGGCTGACAGCAGCTTAGCACTCGCCAATGTATTTCATCATCAAACAGTCAACACCTACCACCTGCTGCCTGTCAGGAGAGCATTTAAAGAAGAACTTCTAAATATTGTATCCCAAAACATTTTAAGCAACATAGTAAGTAACCGTTGGCAAAATGTCACAGATTGGGAAAGTGTATTGTTAAAGTTAAAGAATAAGATCTCCTCCAGCCTCAATGGAGCCCTTCTACAGCATGTGTTGTCTTATCATACATATTTCATGCTACTGATTTTCCCTGACTTGTTGTCCCTCATTCCTTAACCCCCCCCTTCACTTGTTTCTCTCCTCTTCAGCTTGAACACAGTTAGCTAGAGCTGAAGTGGAGATAACATTAATTACTATTTAAAAACAGAGCGGCTGGAATGATACATCCTTCTCTTGCCAGTTGATTGATGGGGAAATTAGGCAGGCACAGATGAAATCCCTTTTGCCAAGAACTGGGGAGTCCTCCACTCCCGCTGACAGTTGCTCTATAACATGGCAGCCTGATTTCTGTTTTTCATGCTCCCTCGCGTCAGTCTAATGAGATATTTTTAGCCTTCCATGAGCAGCTGTGCATCAGTTACAAGAAGAGGCCGTCTGGGGTGAATTTTTTCACATATACAAACACATTGCACTACTGTTAAGCTTCACTGTTGCAATTCAACTCAGAATCTTCCTCACTGCTTGCCTCCATATTGAATATGGACTCATCCAGTTCACACAGACAATAAAAGAGCTCCAGAGCCTTTTGTCTCAGCTGAATCAATCACAGGGGGTTAAACAGACATACGCTTTATGCTCTTGTGAAAAAAAGAATTGCAAGGAGATGAAACAAAACTCCATCTGTTTTCCCTGGTGGAACACTCTGAACCCCCCTGTTTTCTCTGTCTACCTATCCCGTATGGGTGGAATTGCACCCCAAACATAATGTTGACAGCTCTTCATTTACCAGCTCAACACACAGTTCTGTTGTCAACAACAGGACATAGTAGGGCTGGGTTTGTACTACACACTACAGGCAGGGAGGACCTTCAGAAGCTGCAGGAAGAAACACAGCTTTTGAGCTGTCACCGTGATCTTTTGACTTGCAGTTGTTTGGAAGTAAACCCCAATTTAACACTATTCTACCCAAAGAAAGACAACTAGTTCTTATTTTCTAAATTGTAATAGAATGAGTTCTGCTTGATGGACAACGCTAAATGTATTCCAAACTGAAGAAAGCTACTAAAGTTTCACAACAAACTGCAGGCAAACCCAGATGGCTGCTTTTACTCTGAGTGGTCTCCGGTATGTTTTAGCTTTTAGACTAAATGAAATACTGGCTGTTATTTCAGACACTTCACAGATAGACATTCTTCATAGAATTTCTATAAAATAGTGAAAAATGCTTCTATATGGACCAAAAGTCAATTTTCTATGATATAAAACTGACTTTTGAGAAGCTGAAGTCACAGAACATTTGAAATTTTTCCTTGAGAATTGATTGAAACCATTAATCAAAATTGTTGTCGAGTAATTTTCTGTCTGTTATTTGTTGTTTCTTTCAGCACTATTGATAACATTGTTTTCATGCACTTTCCAGTTTAAAAGGAATAGATTGACATTTTTGGCTAATTTGCTTTTCAGCCGAGAGCTCGACTACTCTCACATCTGTCCAGTTAATATGTAGCAACAGCCAGCAGACAAATAGCTTAGCATAGCAGCTACCCTGACTATGTCCAAAGGTAACCAAATCTGCCTAGCAACACCTCTTAAACTCATCAATTAACTTGTTATATCTTGTTTGTTTAATCTGTAAAGATGACATGTCTGGTCTATTTCAAGATCTACACTGTCAGCCAAAAATAGCATGGTGGGGTTTCTTACTGAATGATACTAAAACAGTGCCAAACATCAAGTGCAGTCAGTTTACAGGCTTTGACAGAAGCAATTAGGGTCAGAGGACACACTCTAGGCACGAGAGACAGCCTATTTAAATAGTGACAGACACGAGGACATTATCTTCAGGGTTTCTGAGTCATCACTTATGCTTGTGACAACAGCGCTGTATGAACAGCTCGCTGGTCATGCAAGTCACAGGCCATATGGGTCAGCCAGGACCTGAGGCATGAGCCGTGGATACAGTCGCACAGTCCAGTACCATTTCTATTGGAAACACGGCTCACACTGCTGCTTACTGTTACGTCTCTTTTTGCCTTTATAAAAACACACACACGCTCAATATATCTCCCTTGATCCATGTCTGGTCTTAGCAGGGAACTCTGTAAATGTCGTTTTGAGCCCCTGACTTTAGCGGCTAATCCAACCACTGGCACTGTGCACACACCGACCAGCGCTGTGTTTTCTGATGGAGCACTTCATTTAGACACTCTCCACATGCACGCGCGTGTGTGTGTGTGTGTGTGTGCATTTGTGTACAGGTGTGTGTGTGTACAGGAGAGTGTGTGTGTGTGTGTATGTGTGCATGCATGCGTGTACAGGTGTGTGTGTGTGTGTGTGTACAGGAGAGAGTGTGTGTGTGTATGTGTGCGTGCATGCATGTACAGGTGTGTGTGTGTGTGTGTGCGTGTAAAGATATGTGTGTGTGTGTGTGAGAGTGTGCGTGCTTGCATGTGTGTACAGGTGTGTGTGTGTGCGTGTGCGTGTACAGTGTGTGTGTGTGTGTGTGTGTGTGAGTGTGAAAGTGACGTAGGAAGAACATACAGCGCTCATAGCTGTTAAATGAAGAGAGACAAAAAATGACCCATTTCAAATTCAGTAAATTATATTATTGTTCATTGTTTAGCTAAATGCGTCTGAGCCGAGTGATTCATCATGCACGTGCACAATTAACAGCACAAAGTGTGTAATATACTTCAACGCCTATATTACCCCAGACTATATTTAGCTCTCCATCTCTTTAGTTTCCATGGGAATGAAGAGTTCAGCATGAGCGGCTGGGGCCTCGGGTATTTTCCAGAAGCAAAATAACAGAAAGGCTGGCTCCTGAACCATAGCTAGCTTTTCCACAGCCTGGTGGGTTTGTCAAGTGATCATTTCCACTCCGCCGAGTCCAAGCATCACTGAGTCTGTGTTCAGCCACTGCCCTAGTTTTCCCTCCATACACGCCTGTGCTGTCAGAGAAGACAGGCTTTCAGTTCAGTACATCTGGATAATGTTGCAGTTACATGTTCTGTGCTTGTCCCAGTATTAGAGGGGTTATTTTGAAGGGAGGGGTTTAGGATAAGTAATATACATAAACAGTAAAACTCATTTGTAAAACTTAATGTCTGACTTTTCTGATGATCAAATTCATAAAAAGAAAATCTTTAAAAGAAAAAATTATAATAAAAATTCAGAATAAGAAGAAAATGTGTCGAACTGCTTTACAGCACAAAACAAGAAGTCTGAACCCAAACAGCCGTTGTCAGCTGTGCCAGAAGCAAAAGACTAATGGGAAAAACTCACTGTCAACATGTTTAAACTTGTCATAACAGATGTCAGTTTGATGGGGGTGTGTCTTTGGATAATTAAACCAAGACAGGGGTCTAAAACTGCAGCCCCAACCTGTTCTGTATCCCCGTCTTGAAGACCCTACCCAAATGAACCACACTGGTACTGCCACATTTCAGACTGCAACTCGACCTGAGACCCAATGCTGTGTTTTCGCTTTATTTCATCCCTTTGTGATCATTAGTTCTTAATACTTTACCCAGCTCATACACCCTTTAGGACCCGCCCCGTCTGGTACTGCTGAATTTGAAACCCGAACACAAGACTAAAAGCTATTTTTGCTGTATTTTAACCATTATTCACTGTTAGCTTGTCCAGCTAATGCAACCTATTGACTCCTATTTTACACAAACAACCCAAGCTCACCTGACAAACCTACACAGATGACGAATGTAGTATGATCTGCATGCCATCCGCTGTCCATTGTGGACTTTATCTGAATCTTTACATTACTGCAACTGATTTCTACATGTACCGGCTGCCTCACTACAATTTAACTTCCAACTCTGCCCATTAATCCAGAAAGACGCAAAGACATTTATCAAAACTAACAGTGTGACTTAAACTGAAGAAGAAGCAATGACACATCAAAAGGACACATAAGCAACAACAACTAGCGAGCACTGCTTGTTTCGCTGGTCTCGATCTTGAGTCTTACAATGTTTCACACTCAGCTTCCAATCGAAGTGGAGGCTGCACCCTAAGGAGTCACACCAGTGCTGCTCTCGATCCACGCTGCGTCCTATCTACACTTCAACGGCCCACTTATTCATTCCCCTGAGTGGGAGGGTGACCTTGCACTGTGCTTTCCCTGCCAGATATTCTGACAGTATACTTCAAGTGATAGCACACATACATTCAAGTGTTAAAATAAAGAGCCATTCAGTAAACAGATGGTATTTTCACTGCCAAAGCCCACAAACACAGGATGTTATTGTGATGGTGTATACTCTCACAAAGCACAGACTGACAAAGTAAGTTGTGTCAAAAGGTCTTCCTGGTGTTGCGCAAGAGTCCCGTCAATATTCCTTGGAAGTGCGTTTGCTGCTCCAGAAAGCACCGGCTATGAGGCCAAGGTTTACAGCCACGTAAAGCCTCTTCAGTGGGGTTTCCTGTGTAGGATCTGTCACCATGCAGCAGCAGGGTTGGCAGTGAGTCTGGGGTTTCCCCTCATTGAGTGTCCTGCACGCCACTGAGTGGAGAAGGCCTTCTCTGTCTCTTCTCAGAGCTGCTGCTGATATACGTGACATTTCATGACTGAGGCTGCCATGTGCACTTTGTTAGCATTAAATGAATCAGCAGGGAAAGATAGACATGTATTTCTGAATATTTTAATTACTGAATTTACAGTGTGATATATACTGTTACTGTGATGTAAAACGACATATAAAGGGACACAGCTGTAGGGGGGAAAAAGGGGGGGGGGGTATGGACAAAATCGTCTAAATCTCTGTAATTAACTCAACTCAAGTTAACTGGGAATACGGCACATCGTTACAACAAAGTCAGCAGAAACACGAGCAGCAGAAACATCAGGTTCACTACACGATCTAAAACTTTATCTGGAGGTCAAACTGAAATGCTGCTAGTGATCCGCCATTGCACAGGGAAAGAGTGTGTGATGACCAGAGTAAGTACACCAGGTCAACGTCATGTTCTCCCCTCACCTCTGTAGCCACGGCATTAACTACACCTGGGAACCACAAGCTGTGGCTGCCCATGTATGAGTACATGTTGTATCACTGAGTCATTGAGAGAAACAAAGCTAAATGGATATTCTCTTTTAACTTGTAGTTTCATTGGTTGTATTCTCTCTTTATAAAACCACATGTACTCCTCCATTTTGCTTTTCTTCATGCAGCTGTTAATGCAGTGAGGAAAGCCCCTGCTTCCCCCTCTGTGCGATCGCTGTGTCTTTTCAAGCCTATCTCCTTTAGTTTGTGTGTTTGCGTGTTGTGCGCTCTACATCAGCCCATTAGGGTCCTGCGCGGGGGTTAATCAGCAGCACATCCACAGCGCAGGAGCCTCTGGCCCACGCTGCACAGATAATGATGGAGAGAATAAAGGTGACGAGAGAAAATAAAAGAATCCATGCCTGCGCTTTCTGGACAGACACTCCATTACAGTAGCAAGGCACAAAAAAAAAAAAGGTCACCAGGAAGAGAGAACAAGTGGAGTTTCTCACTGTTCCCATCGCGCTGCCTTCACTGGCTGGTGTTTTAATGTGATACACAGCGCTGTGAGTCACGTACAGCTCATCAGGAATCAGAGGCTGTGGTTGAAATCAGAAAATGAGTCACGAAAGGAGTTGTTCATGCTGGTGCCACTTTGATGAGTTACAAAAACGGAGAGCGTGAAAGCTAAAGTGAATGTAAAGCAAGAGGAGAGCGATGTGGTTAGCATGGCTGCTACCATGTGAAACCCGGCCAGCTCCATCTACTACAGGCATGACGCGGAGAAAACGGTGAAGGCGTGAGAAAACATGCAGTCTAAACAGAAAGAGAAAGTTGGTTTGAGGGGCGACGTTGCTGGCAAAGTTAGTGACCTTGTTACCACAGCAACAACATGCAGCGTGAGGTTACAGTCACATCACAGGACATGTACTCACCCCGGGCGGACAACTTCTTGGTATTGATTATTTTGGCAGCGTACTCCTGCCCTGTGGAGATCTTCATGCACCGTCTCACCACAGAGAAAGCACCCCTACAGGAGAGTCAGGGGTCAGTCACCATACAGCAGGGGTTTCCAAAGCATACAAGTTATTAATGACAACTTTTTCTTGGTATATTACAGAAAGAATGACAATGAATTGTGGATTCTTGCTTTAACATTCTCTGACTCTACTCAAAGACTCCTGTAATCACTGCTGTAATGTACCAGCATCACACTCCCCTGTGTGTTTCTGCTGTGCCTCCTTACATGTATTACGGATGTGTATGTGTTGCGCTGGGGCTGCTCTAACCTGTACTACAGCGGCCTATATGCATTTGTTCTAATCATGTAAACTGCACTTCGGGACTTCTCTGCTGCAGGTTTTCTTCGCGTCTTAAGTTAAACTAGCTTAAGCCTCATCTGCTGCAGTCTTTGATGATTTGACAACACCATGACCACTAAGGTTTAGTCAACCATCCTGTTTGCTATAATGTTCATACACTGTGAGAAGCCCCGAGTCGAAATCCTAAACATCCGCATCAGGGCCCATCCAGGCAGATCATACAGGCTATAACAAAGCTGCTAAGAATCCCATCTTCTGACGGTGACTCCCACAACGTTATGTGGTGAGAGAAGTGTCAGTCAAGCCCAGTCTGTGCAGAAGCACACAGTCCTGAGGAAAGGTCTAATCACAGCAAGAGTCACAGAGCATGACTGTGCAGGGGCTCTAATACCTCTGGTCATCACCCCTCGTACAGGAAACCAGGTCAAATAAAAAATAAAAGCTAAAGTTACACTTTATGTTGATTAGTGGAATTTATCTTTACAAATACACATATAACAATACAAATATGTTTAGTGTATCTTTGGTTAAAAGGATTCTTAATAAATACATTCAGAAACATAATATATAATTACATTTTTCATAAATGAATGAACAATTACTTTATCCAAGCAATGCAAGTGTTTAACCAGCTTTTTTGTTAATGAATGACAAAATAAGCTTGTTACACATTTTTTACTAAAACAGGAAAAACGTTTTTTTAGTCAGGAAAAATGTCATTTTCTATTTAATTAACGCCATATATTCGACATTCTTTACAAAAACAAGGGAAATGTGTACTAATTTCAAAATGAAAAATTTGAATCTTGTATTTCGTAAAAGTAAAACCAAAGATAACATATCATTTATTACATTTTTTTTATTAAATAAATCCGTTTTAAACTTGTTTTCCCTGTTTTGTATTTTTAAAAGATGAGTTCCACTTATAAAGATAAAGTGTGACTTAATTTGAATCTTTTTATTTCTGCATTCAAGGAAAGAAAAAGCAGTGACAGGGAGTAGTCGCAGGCATTTTCAATTAAATAAAAAAAATCTAATCTAATCAATAACATTATCTTTGGTTTGACTCGTTATGAAATTCACATTTTTATTGTTTTTATAATGAGAAACTTTTTAATTGCCTTGACCTTTTTGACTTGAAGCTTTTAATTTCTGCTTTTAAGAAAAAAAATCAAACGGTGACCGGAAGTAACCGCATTTTCCGGCATGGATCGGGTCGTGACACCTCGCCGTGTTTTTGGTCATTGTTGCAAAAAATAAGTAGGACTGTTTGGATTTCCTGAGATATGAAATGATCATATTGCCCTGCGGGAACTCCCAAAGAGACTGGGTGTAGAAGGTTCTAGCGGCTTCAGTGACACTGGTCCCGCACCTGCATCCCTCGTGAAAAACGGACGGGAGAGAAGAATGGATTTAAGGAAGAACAAGTGTTAACGGGCCAGCTCCACATACTGGAAACATGCACACAGCTGATTTAACACTCACTGTGACACAATCTGGGGGGTTTCTTAACTGCTAAACAAATCCATCATGGATTAAATGACAGGAGATTCAAACACACAGCAGGAACCAGCTCACCAATACACCCCTTCTGAAGACTTCCTTAAAATAGGTGCTCATTCCTGGAATACCAAGAGTGGACATGACTATGTGCATGCAGACCTTACAAGCACGTTCCCTCCAAGAAGACATCCTGAAGTCCTTATATAATGTGTTGTCCTTCACACAGAGTGGAGCACTGGTGTAGGACTAATAGCTGCTACTTAACCGGGTGATAAAAGATCCCCTACATCAGAGCACACTACCCTGGAACTGAATCGTCCGATAAGTGTGTGATTGATCTTTGCTCTTCACGGTGAAAACAAGTGACATGATTGAAGCTGAAGCCACGCGGAGCAGGAGAGCCACACCTTCCGAACCTCACTGAAGACCTCAGACACCGCTCGGGAATGTCAACCCTGCTCAACAGGGCGGAAACTTGGGAACACACAACTGTAATTTCTAAGAAACACGCCGAGTGTTTATAAGGTCACCATCACGGTGTAGTTGAACCCGGGCTGCATGTCAGCGCAGCGGTGACAGCAGGCGACTGTGTTAATGACACCGACACCAGATTCCAGCCACATTCTGCTTGTTTTAACTGGCCGGGCATGTCGCCAGAGGTTCACGCTCGCTGGAGCTGAACTAAGCTCGGTGACAAATGATCAGGTGCCACTTTTCTATTCCGCACGCATCCAACACGGTGGGAGCGACGTCCTGCCCACGCGCAGGACCGCAACGTGTCCGGTCAGGACCTCTCAGGTGGGCAGAGGTGCCGCGCAGGTTCGGTCGGTCTGAGCACCGACAGTCACGTCACGGGGGAAAGCAAGCGTCACTTTCGATGAACATGTCGAATAAACAGAGTTGTAGAATAAAGCACTTACTTCCCCAGCTCCTCGTACAGCTGGTACTCATCGGTGAACCTGGTGCAGGTCGTTGAAGCCATGTTGAGGTGAGCACAGGAGATCAACTTGGGAATCGCTTAATACTCTCCACAGATCCTTTCCCCTCTGACTCGGGCCAAAAGTGCCACCTGTCGCGTTTCGGAAGAGGAAACCAAAGCAGACTCCGGAAGGTTCAGGGGCGAGTCCTGTCCCGGTGGCTCCTGCTCGCGGACCTCGGACACTCCTGGACTTGACAGGGACGTCGAGACCTGCTGTTGTGTTTGTCTCACTGACTCTTGGATTAGTTGACCGCGGTCAAGAAACACTTCATATACAATATCACGTATCCGCTGGTGACATTTCAAAATAAAACCCCAATTAACACTCGTTATTGGCGCGTCTTAATGTAGGCTGCACTGAGTTGTAAATGGGATAAATTTTAAGGGAAAATCTGAACTTTTTTCTCTATGTTTTTGTCATAAAGCCTGCCATTCTGTAAGATATGAAAGTTATGTTTGTTTAATTCATATGGCAGCTTGTTTACTAATCAAAAATGGAGCATAACTTATGAATACATTAAAAGAACAATATTCAACTTTGTGTCGGTCAGAGTAAGAGGTTTTAATTTGACCTTTATTTCAAGTAATATTTTTCACATGGATAATAAATGTAGCCTACTTATCATGGTGGAACATATGTATCTTGTAGTTCTCTACCGTAGTTGTATCATCATGAATCTTAAGTGCAGAACAATTGGGTACCACTATTAGAATCTGCTACTGTTAACATTATATACACAAGTTCAATTTCCAAGTCAAGTCAAAAGCCCTTAAGAAACTTCATGCCTTCTATGTCTTACTTTTTCACACCTGTCATTGTGGAAACATATTTAGAATCATTAATAAAAAAACTAATATTCATTGTGAACAAAATGTTCATCTTCATCATTGTTACATGTTGCCAATTATAGAAGAATACATCTTCAGATAAAAAAGAAGCTTGTGCACTCTTGTGTATGTCTAAATGTTTACATTTCATTTTATTTTATTTTCAATAATGTCATTTACCTGCTGTTTCGTCACTGAATGATACGATTGTTTCAATGTGGCAAAGTGTAATGTGTAATGTGTTTTATTTTGGAGGTCCAATGATCTAACATCCGTTTCGTTCTTTGTGCGCGGTGTCTAACTTAATAAAACTGAATTTCTTCCCAGCGCTTCCTCTTTGAAAAGGCTGCCCAGGGGCTCCATCTCGAGGCCGCAGCAGGGGTAACATACTGCCGTGCATCTGGAGCACCAGCCTCACTCAATCAAGTGGATGATCAAAGTTTTGAACAATGGTCGGACTTTTTTATAGTTGCTTGTATCTTGTAAAAATTCCGACAGTTGTTGAAAGCTGTTTTCCAGCAGGATCGATAGTAACAATATTGGTCCGGGTCCATGAACACTTCGTAGTGCTCTCTGCGGCTGCTCTGCTGTGAGGCTGTATATGCATGCAGCGGTCAGCTTTGACCATTAACTGCTGTTAACTGTTAACCTGCACGTGTCGTCTCTCCTCTTCTCTAGTGTTTATCAGAAGATGGAGTTTGCTCAGTTGTTATGGTGATAACTCAGGTCTCGTCACGTCACCAGGCGTGGACCTTTGGTCACATATAACGGGTGCTTGAGGCTGAGATGGTAACGACCCAATTCCATCCTACATACTAATTCTAAGCAGGCTTTGAGTCCCTGGCGGAGCTGCTCAGGGGAAATACATTGAAGAGGGTTGTAAGACAGCTCCAGCACACTTTGTATTTAAATTTCAGAGGATGCATGTATTGTATCATTTCCTCTTAGTATAAAAAAGTTAAGTACGTTGATTCTTTTGTAACTAACTGCTAAAACAAATTAGGAGGTGTAAAGACAAAACAAAAAAATAGTGGTGTGAAGCGTTAGTTGCTTTCCAACACTGCTGTTCAAACATGGTCTCTTCTGTCAGATGTGAAGTCCTCCTGCATCTCTCTGAGTCCTGGTCCTCCTGCTGTTACTGGTGGTCCTGTGTTACAGATGTTCCAGCTGCTCACCAGCTGAACTAAAAGTAATGTGTCCAATGAACATGCTCATCACCTTCACCGGAGTTGTGGAATGTGCACCGTCAGATGGAGACATTGAAGGCAACAGACTACTATCCTCTGGTAGTAGTGTACAAGCACTGTAATATATTCGGTCCGACTTTACCTGGAAGCTAATGGCCAATAAAAGGAATGAAGTCATGGGACTTCTGAAACGGCTTCAGGTTTTGATCCCTTGACAAACACACTAGAAATTTAAAAAGAAACCCTCAAGAAACCCATGTGGTCCCATAACAGAACCAGTTCAAAAACATCATGAGAGCCTGATCAGGTTCACCCTGCACACCTACTGTTGACTGGATCTCCATTAATCCCCATTTAACCTTTAATGAGATCTAATCCACCAGTGAGAAGGTGGTGTTTTAAAACAAAAGAGGGCTGCTTCCTGTGTGTGTATGTGTGTGTGTGTGTGTGTGTGTGTGTGTGTGTGTGTGTGTGTGTGTGTGTGTGTCTCTGACACTAACACTGAAGAGCAGTCTGAGTGTGTGGGGAGAGATCATCACCTCATCAGCTGTAATCAGTCCTGTTCTCTGCTCATTACAGCATTTCACTAAGTGGCTGCATGGTAGAGAAAAAAAAGTTCACTGTCTCTATCTGCATCACCAGCATCTCCATGACGATGAGCTATTTATAATAGGAGTAGAAGCGAGTCCAAAGCATGCTTCCCCTGCCCTCTGCTGTCCTCTGGTGACAAGACGTCCAGGTTTTCTCAGGGCTCCCGAAGCCTCCACCTTCATTGATTTTCAGTTGGCTTTGATTCATTAATTGCAAATGTGTTTAGAAATATGCATGCAGACACGATATTACCAGTCTTACATACTGTGTCCAGATAGACATGATGCATATTTCCAAATTAATTTGTGTTTACACTGAGTCAAGTTTTCTCAGGGGCCCCCATAGTGGGTAAATACCTGCAGTGCTAGCCTTTTCTTATTTCTGTACTGAGAAGGAAATATTCATATTAAAAGTTTTCTTATCAACTATCTAGTCCAGACTCCTTCATAAAGGGGATAAAGATGGAAATCGTATTTATTTACTTTATGTATTTGATTAAATGTGATATTGTGATAAAGATATAAGGAGAAAAATGCTGACCTTGGATCTGTGGAAAATGGGCACCTGCTCTTCACAGGGCCAGTATCATCTGTCTTCATGAGGAAATGCTGAAGCAGAGGAAGTGTTCTGAGCTCTTTGTACACTAATGGCACATCCAGCAATGAGTTCAATAAGAACTACAAACATGTACCCACACTGTACCACACTGTATACTGTATATATACTGTATGTACATATCTATTATACACTATAACCAATAGCAGCTGTTTAAAAATGAGCCTTCCACTGATAAACCATTAGAATTATTTTAACTACAATAAACTGTAAATAAAAAAAAAACTGCTGTGAAGAGGAGCGGACGTCTCTGCTGAGCATCTTATTTGATTGCAGCAGGAAGAGGGTGCTGTTCCTCCAGCTCAGGTGAAACTAAAGCTCTGGAGTTGTGGCCATGGCAGACGATGAAAGGAGCGAAACACGCCAGAGCAGGACACACGTCATGATGTGAGGCCAGCAAGTGTCTCCGCCATCGAGCGTCTGTCACCACAGAGTCTCTCTGAATCTGAATCTCTGGACACTGAAGACAGCAAACGATCCGTTGGTTGTGTCCTCCACAATAAGACATGCTGCAGGTCTTTGGTGCTGCTTTCTAACAAGGCACCCATAAAGAGTTTGTCAGTAAGTAATAGTTAATAAACTTCACTAATGTTGAGCTTGACGGTTCATTCTTGACAAACATGGTCCACTTTTATTTCTTAATCAATGCTTTATTTATAAGCCATGGTTTGCTGTGATGACGTGAAGTCTCCACGGTAAGTAGTAAATGGACTAAAACACATAAAACCACTGCAGGAAAGTATATAAATAATATTTAAAAAATCTCAATTCAAGAACACAAGAATAAATAGAAGGTCTCTCTAGAAGGAGATCTCATTCTTATCAAGTCATTTTGTCTCTAAAGTCTCACAGTCCAGAACCTGAATTATCTTTTTTTTGCTGGAAATATTTGTACTTTTTACGTTTTTTAATACTCACTTTAGATCACTTTAAGATGTAACGGTCTGCAACATAATGTATGTTAGGCCTGGCATGTCATACACACATAGGCCTAACCCGAAGCTTAGCATGCAGATTTACATTGTTTCATCCCATACACATCACTTACCTGTGTTCTCAGAGATGACCCAGCTATAGAACATATTACCTCTTGGTATACAAGATGTATACAAGATGACAACAGTGTATGCAGGATGAGCGACACTTTGGCAACATTAGCGTCCCCTCCTTCAGGCCTCCCCAGGTTACTCAGTGTCTTTATATACCCTGTGGAATCAGACTCTTGAAGACAGAGATTTATACTGTAACATACAGCGGGACTTTCTTCCTCACTTAGTGTTGGCGTGAGCTGCAGACAACATGTGGAGTTCATATAAAGAGACATCCAACCTCCCCATCTGGTGGTGGGAGAGGCATGGAGAGAAGGTCAATGTGAAGACCCAGGAGGCTGGAGAAGAGCCAGCTTTGATTGCTGCAGTAAAACTCTTCTCACACATACTGGAGTTATATAACACACATTGAGGTGGACGTTTTTAAAGGTCAGTAACGACATGGCAATATTAATACTTTTTTAGCACAACGTCCTCCACAGTCAGGAACCTGATATGAGTTTTGGACTGAAGCTGCTGCAGATCTCTGTGCTTTATATACTTTATTTCTGGAAATCACAAAATGCTCCTGAAAGCTTTCCCCACCCACATACGCTTAAAGGTAGAAGAACTTTTTCACAGATGTGGTTACCAATATTTATGAATTTAATATAAAAGTGAGCAATAATTCCAAATAATATTTTAGAAAGAATTTGGTTTATTCAGCCAGGGTCTCATTTTCATACTTTTTAAATAAGTTTGGCTAACCTGAACCTAACCTAACCTGCTGAAAAGACTCAGTAATAGTATCAGTGTTATCATTAGGAATGACAGTAATGATGGTCAAAACTACAGAAATAAGACTCAAGTTGTAATAAACTGGGAATATCCTTTAAAATAGTTCAAAAGTGATTAATGTTATGCTGTAAAATTCCCAGAATTCCCCATAATAAAACATGTCCCACACAACTTTGTGGTAAAGCCAGATGGAAATACATCTACAGCATTTTGTTGCCATTAGAAAACCTTATATGATGAGTTTTTTATGATGTCTGACTTCTCAGATCACTTAAAGAACAGCCAAACCTGTGAAGCGATTCTGACGGCTCTTTAGGACCAGCTCAGTATGCCTGTGAATTACAAGCATGTTGGATATTTGTGCTGAACAGCTCTGGTTATACACACACTTAGTTTTAGACACACTAGCACACCTTCCACATTCCTCCAGGGGGAAATACATGGAAAGGTGATCCTGAGGCTGCAGTCATGACATCACGAAACTGCACTCCAGTATTGTCCAACCTTCCATTGCCTCTGATTTCCCTCACACAGCCTGGCATGTGACAGGTGGACAGGTTTAAGGTCCTTTTCTCCACTAATGGTAGTGAAGAAGAAGGAGGAGCTTAACAGGGGACTGGTGGCTGTCAGTACAGTGAACTGACTGGTGTTGCGTGATATGGCAGGAGTCAGGATGACGTGATTCCTCTTCCCTTTTCCTGTCTGACCTTCCTGCACTCACACTGAGGATCATTTCCTCTCCTTTCTTTTCTCTTACTTTATATTCTGCTTCTTTTTCATTTCATTGTGTGACTTAACGAATAATCACTTATAATTAATGTATTCTCACAAATAATATTTGTGAGGGACCCAGGGGGGTTCCCTGGGTTTTGCCTTTCAGGCTACATACAGGCGGCTCAACTTTATTAGCGATGGCTGTTGTGGCTGTATGCAGCCTGAGAGGATGTTTTTCTTAGGCCGATGGGGCAAGAAACATGAGCAGTCAGACTATCAGTCAGGTTAGAAACAAACCAGGAAGCTCAACCAGTTTAAATAGATTATCTAAATCCAAAGTGAGCACACCTGAATTGTCTGAAATAATCCCCCTTTTCTCAGGAAAACTGTGACGCAAACAACTGGGATAAGTACAACAGGTGAACAGGGCAACACACTCCTGTAGCTCGTGATGTTAGGGGCTTGTGATTTAGGGAGTGGGAATCTTTGGCAATCTCACAATTTGTCACGATTCGATTCACAAAACTTTACCTAGTACCCACGGATAGAAAACCAGCAAAGAGTTTTGATTACCCAGCAACCCAACAGTAATATAGAAAATAACACTGGGTCAGACCAAGCCACTGCTATTGGGTAAAATGATCTCCGTATTGACTTTATGTGTATGAGTGGTCATTTTAAAGAAACATATTGCACAGATGTTTTCCCCCTCCACTCAGAAATGTGCTTTGCTTACTGTGACTTCACTGTGTGTGTGAGCGTCACTGTGAAGAATGACGTTTGTCATTCACAGCTTGTTTACTCGATCATCTGTTGTGTCTCTGTGCTCACCTTAAATCTCACTTTAACGCCTGGATGTACAAGCAGGATTTATGACATCACACTTCAGGAGCCAATCATGTGTCAGTCAAGTGTGATGTGGAAACATGAAACCTCCTGTGCACATACTGAGAATGGACTTTCCAGTGAAAAACTGTGTCTTGTAGTTAAGATGTTGAAATAAAAGAAAAAATATTTGAACTCAGATTTTAGATAACCACTTTATAAATAAACCTATAATTGCCATTCAAATGCATGTCTGAGGGTACTGTGTGTTGTTCTTTTTCCTGCACACGTCAGCCTGGAGCTATGTGTGCTATGTGCACTCTGTGTGTTTCTTTAATTGTATATTGTACTGGGAAAGGCAGATAGTTTACACATGGATCAATCACACTCCAGTGACATGACCCCTGGTTTAAAACCAGGTTGAAGAGGAGGTGAAGGTCCAGCTGTTGTACGTCATCTCCAACTGAATCTGACACGTGGGCCACAACGTCCCCCTGGGCAGACTCGCTGAGGTGAGGGGGAGGGAGGTCGGGCTTCATTTCTTACTTACCCCTTGCTCTGCTGACCCAGCAGACAGGCTCTACCTGCATAAACTCAATCCAATATGTTAGTTATGGTTTTATTTACCACATACTATGTGTTTTTGTCAATGATAATTCATGTTTATCACAACTTTTATTACAACCTTTTAAAATAGTTTTGTCACTATTGTGACATCACTAAAAAGATGTCAGATGGGATAAAGAAACCCCAAGGTTAGCCAAAATTATTGGCTAATGAGGAAGTAACATGTTGGAATAATTTCTTATTTATCCATCCACCCTGTACAATTGTGCAGTGTCTCCAGCTATCACAGGCTGTCAGAAACAGTCTGTGAGCACAGGTTCTGGCACGATGGTAGCAAACCTGGCAACCTCAATTCAGGCTTCTGTTCGCCAAGAAATAGTTCCAGCATGTAACTCCACCCAAACGACACTTGTGTTTTTTATGTGTTTTTGCTTCTTGCCATCTGAGTGTGTTGGAACGATGACATCATGTACATCTACCTTTGTGAGCATGACATTATCATAACTGACAGAAAAAATGACAAAAACTATGACAGTAAGACCAAAGCTGGAATAAAGCAGAAGTATCCTTTAGATTCTTGCATGCTTAACAAACAAAAAAACATGAATACAAGGTTCAATACATAACATGAGAAGAAAATGATCGAAGTGATGTCAGAGACAAATGCTCAGTGTATCAAAGGAATTCTTTCAAAGACAGAATTGCTTTCATGATGAAGACGATGTAGTCACGGTTCTGGTAGAGACCCAAAATCAGCTCCTATTCTGGAAGTCATCACACTCAAATCAAGTTATCATTCATGCCAAGGGTCTCCAACACCTCATATGGATTACATCTCTAATTGATTAAATCAAAGTAACAAAGTGAAACAGCAAGTTTGGACATTCTACACAGTACAATCCACACAGAAGGTGGTGTATGACCTTATGTTTCCACCCTCATGCTGACTGTATAAACATTAATCAGACAAGGGTGTGATTGTGTGTATTTGAATAATGAGGAAGAGATGAGCTGAACATTACATCAGTGGTCAATTAGTGAAGTATTGTCATAGTTGTAATCCTGAGTCAGATAGACTCAGTTAGAGACTAGCTGGTGAATACAGTGGAGCATTTAGCAGAGCAGCTAACAGAGGAAATACTGGACGTAGATTTATCAGGTGACCAGAAACACGACTGCAAAATAATAGACTTACTGGGCCTCTGCTTTGTATTTGACCTCATATACCAATGGGGCCAAGTTTAGGTTTGGATATATGCTGCATTTTCCTTTAACCAGCAGGTTGCTTTACAGCAAACATAGGGGGCCTTTAATATCTATGTTAAATAAAAGCATTGTGATGTATGGCTAATGTGGTTTTTATTTTGAGAAACACTAATATTATGTCAGGTGTAGGAAAAAAGGCTTCCACTTGTCTCCAGCAGATTTTTATTTATAAGTGAAGTGTTAAAATGACTTTAACAGTGACATATTGATGTGTTCAAGTGCTACATGCAGCAGTTTAAAAGTGTGCAACATGGAGAACACTCACACTCCTGTTGCGAACTTGTTGGATTGGGAAGTGTCGACAAGTGACGTGTCGGCATGTTTTGCTTGGAGTACAGACCAGATTATCCTCTGTGGTTGAGTGAGAGTGGAGGGGGAAATTGTCTTGTCATACTTCAGGAGAACTCAAGAGGATGAGTGACGAAAGGCAGAAGAATTTTGGGAGGTGGAGGTGGTGGCAAGTGGACAACAGGCCTGGGGGCTAACTACCACTAAGAGATGGACAACGCTGTGTTTGTGTGGAAGATCCAGGCCTTCCTTGCAACACATCTGGTGCACAGACAAAACCCCCACAGGTCTGGACTTGAACAAAACCTGCGGAGGACCTCCACTGAGCAAAGCAGGGAGCGAGGGAAGAGAAACAGAGGATGAAGAGAGCATGAAAAAACACTGCAAGAATAGTGAGGGATGAAAATAAAAGGAAACAGTTTGAATGGCTGAAAGGGAAGGGAGACGAGAGGAAGAATACAGGCAAGTACTCAACAAGAATAATGAAGGGAAGGACAACAGATATGAAGATATTAAGGGAGTGGTCCCGGGGAAGTGCAAAATGGGGCCATATGTCATAAACTAGATATAGTGTGAGTGCTGAGCCTCTGCTGAAGGCCAAGAGAAGTTCCAGTTGTGCATGGGTGAAACTGCTCATTACAGGAAATCCCCATGTCTGGAGAGAGACTACCAGCCAAGAGAGACTGTCCATCAGGCTAATTCACTGTTCTGTCTTCTATCACACACTTCTAATCTTCTCATGGGCTTTAATAAATGTCAAAGTTGCTCTAACTCATGGAGGTGGATCTGTACTTACAATAGTACAGAATGTATCTTCCAGCAGGAACAATGGACATCATATGTGTGAGCTCTTCTGATCCCACAGGAAAAAGGATGCACCATCTTTATCATTTCAGCACATTATTTGCAGACTCATAACACCACTTCCTAGGCAGGACTTCCTGTCAAACATGACAGCAGCCGTTTCGTATGCTTGTACAACCACTTGAAAAAAAGCATCTCAACTACCTCTTATGACTGGAATGTCACACTTTTGCCAAGAAGCTGAAAAGCTCAGCCCTGAAGCGCGTAATGCTATGAGAGCATGCACTGCAAGCGTTAAATGTCTTTTGGCATTGTGGGGTTGTTCAGAAGATACTTCATGGATTCTCTCCTAATTCTGATTCTTTTGGACAACAGCTGCTCAAATTTTTTTCCCCCTTCATCACTTGACTTTGGGAAAGATACTTTAGAGCCCAAGTCTAGTTGAGTAACGGTGCTTCGCATGAAGCTCTTGGCAGCGAGGTGGTTGGCTCTTTCCAGTTGGCTACACATAATTCGGCTAATTTGCACCTTGATCATGCGGGAACCTAAACTATACATTTCACACGGTGCCACAGCTGAAAGAAAACCAACTCAAGCCAGCAAAAATTGTTCTGCTGCACTTCACTTTGATCAAAGCTGTCTTGCTCTGCCATCCATCAGGTTTAAATTCTTATATCATTCCCAATGAGCACTAATGGGCATTCTTACTGTGGGGCAGCAGGATGAGGGCACTTGATGTATTGCCTTACAGCTCAGTTACAGGGAAAAGAATACCCTGGCTTTTTCCCATAAGAGGGATGCTAATGCCCTTAACTGAAAGCAAATGTGAGAATTCCCAGAGAATCCAGGGTTTAACTGTTCCTGTGGCCCATGGGAGAGGAAATTCAGCATGATGCAATGAAATAAGAATCTGATCTTCAATAATTCTCAGCTGTAGCACATAATATATGGAGGGCATCCCTTCTGTTTTATGGTCAAGAGTTAAGCCGAGCTTTGCCAGGTAAATTCCAGTTCCCATGGGTACCATCTGGCCTGTGGACACAAATCATCGTGAAGGAGCTGAGGAAAACCTTGCCTGCTTTGGATTTATAGAGGTTAAGGATCGAGAGAGCCATCCTCATATCACCATAAGCTGTTAACACAAATGCTGCTGTGGAAGTTGAGTCAGTGCCTAAGAGGTCTGAGGTCATAACTTGGCTCTAAGTACAGTGAAGAGGCAGGGGGATCCAAGTTAGCATGGATGGGATGGATGTGCAGTGCAGCCTGGCACTCTGTCCATGGGAAAGCCCCTCTCTGGAGCTCCTGTTGTTTCATGTGTTCAAAACAATTTCATACTCTCAGTTGTACCAGAGCCACGGGCGTGCACTGATCTCAAAAGCTGCTTAGTTAGCTAGTTCCATTTTTAAGCAACTATAAATATTGTAGGATAAAGTACATTTAGAAGTCATTTAGTGTCATTAAAATAACCAATTGGCCTGTAAAGTACACAAAAACCATCTACTAGCAAAACTCATTTAGCATTTTACAGCTCAAGTCAACTTTTTGAGCTTGGGAGTTTGGGGAGTGTTTACACGGGTGCCAAGCAACAGACACATGTGAATAATGCAGTTCTACAGATTGTAGGTTATTTTCACTCAGTGAGTAGTTCCATTTCTCTTTTCTCCTTGATCACAACTTCTTGTACAGTACACCATGGCTGACGAGGCAGGCATTTTTTAAGGACTGCAAGAAAGCAATTAAGTCTTTATCACTGGTAAGATCCCTCTTTACTGTTTTTTCCATGAATAAATGTACTTTGTGGCTGTGTGTCAGCTTCTAAATGTGAAAGAGATGTTAAAAAAGAGTACTTATTATCATCAGAATAAAGGACATCAGGTTGTAATAAAATGCAAACCAGACAGAACTTGAAAGATTGCAGGAGACAAAGAGCTTTGTGTCTGGGGCTTTTATTTCGGTACATTTGTCTTACATTCAGGTTGGCCTGGTGCCAGACCAGACATCATCTGAAAGAGGGAACACAAAGTTCAGACAGACTGTGCTTAGAAAACCAATGTACATCAACTCACACATCACATAAATCCTATATCGGTTTCCACAACATTGTATCGCTGCAATCAACAACATAATATAACTATGTCTTTATTTCACTGTCACCAAAATGTCTGGCAACTGTCTAGGAAGATTTATTCTCTACTCTAAGTGTAACATGAATCTACAGAACAATTTAAAGGTGACAACAGTTCAAGCATGCAAACAATCTAGAAAAATAAACATTCTTTAAACGCCTCTAACATTAACATGAGGTCTTAGTTGTGTCTGGGCATGACAGTAGTGTTTGAACGAGTGGATCTTTTTCTTATTCTTTTGAGGCATTTCAAAAGGTCCATCTGCATTATTTTTCATACAGTATAAAATGGAGTCAAGTTAAAATGGTCTGGAGTTAGAATGTCTGAAGAGGACAATCCTGACACAAGAAGTGTCAATCCCTGAGAAAAGGCAACCGGAGTCTTTCACAAATGGAGTAGGCTACTCCTCTACCTTTCTTTTCAACTTTCTGTTCTTTGATTTCTTTTTCCACCTTCTTTTTCCAAGATGGTTGTTGAACAAGTAATTGTATCTCTCGTCCTCCTCTTGCTCCTCCCTCTCGTCTTTGTACCAGGGTCCCCACACCCCCCCATTGTACTGAGGATTAGAGCGCAGGTCTTTAGCCGGGTAGCGTACCGGCACTGCAGTCTTGTTGTACTGCGCTAGCTGCATTAGCATCTTCTTCACTATATGAGGGTAGCGCTGAGACAAATCCACTCTCTCGAAAGGGTCAGCTGTGATGTTGAACAGCCAGACTGACTTACCCCTGTCCCAACGGACACGCTCATTATGCCAGCGATTGGTTAGCCGCTGGTTGGAGAAAGTCTGCGGGGGCACCCAGTCGCTGTAGCCAGGGACACCCGTCAGGAGCTTCCAGTGGCCCACCCGGAGCGCAGCCCGGATGGCCGTGTTCCATAAGCCGTACCCAGCCTTCCACGAACCATTCTTGGCTTTGATGTAAATTGGGTCAATGTTATGAAGAATGTCCTGGCGAGGAGATGGGCGGCCTTCACTGATAGCCTCCCAGACATCGTACCCGTCCAGATTTAGATCTTCATCTAAAGTTCCTTCACCCAGGGTCACCAGTGTGGGGAACCAGTCAGTAATGTGAACCAAAGATCGACATTTTGTTCCTTTGTTTACCAACAGGGGACTGTGAACAAAGCCCACCGCCCTTATCCCCCCTTCCCAGTAGGTGGCTTTACTCCCCCTTAAGGGCCAGTTGCTTCCACCTGCTAGCGGCTGGCCCCCGTTATCTGAGGAGTACACTATAACTGTGTTGTCATAATAACCGTAGCGTTTTAGCGCTAACGTGAGGTTGTGGATAGCTTCGTCCAGGCAAGACACCATGGCAGCATATTTACGACGATGCAAGTTTGGAATGCCCTTGTAGCGCTCGAGGTAGCGGGCAGGAACCTGCAGTGGGGAATGAACTGCTTGATAGGCCAAGTAGAGAAACAAGGGTTGTCTTCGAGGGTTGTGATTGGCTAAGATGTTGATAGCCTTTCGAGTAAACATCACGGTCGAGTACAAGCCCTGGTCCTGTTCCCAAGCTGCCTCTTCACCTTCATACAAATCATAGCCACACATACCGGGCCCTTCACATTTATAGTGACTGTAGTAATCCCCACTTCCTAGTAGGGAGCCGAAGAAAGTGTCGAAGCCGCGCTGGGTGGGCAGGCAGCCACGCTTGTAGAAGCCCAAGTGCCACTTGCCCACCATGTGGGTGGAGTAGCCTGCTTGCTTGAGCTTCTGGGGCAGAGTGACATTTTCCAAGGGCAGGCAGTTGGGCTGGGTAGCTCGGATGATGGAGTGCTGAAGGCCTGTGTGGATTTGATACCTACAAGATAAAAGCAGATACAACGCCGTCAGAGACATTAACAGTTTAAGAAATATGCAACTTAGATGAAAGCGTGTCATCTAGTAGGAAAATATGAAATTCTTCTAAGAAAGTGTGGAACATTTATGCTACTCATAATGGAAAAAGGACTATATCCACTAGCTATTGAACCAGATAATAGATTGAAGCACCATTCAATCTGCCATGACATAAAAGCTGCTTGTATTACTTTCTTCTGTTCTTCCACTAAATGACATTTATGACATGGCAATGTTTCTGAAAATGCTGAAAAGCGGTTCTCTATATTCTTTGCTCGAAATGTCAAGGGTTGTACTATTACCTCACAAACTGGTCCAGATAGGATAATAGGCCCTGCTGCATTAGTTTATTTATACAATGTCCACATGCTACTGTATTACATTTCAATAAAATTATCTAAACACTGAAAAAGCTGCCGATATAAGTTTATAAAACTGAAGACTACATTTCCTCCCACAAAGGACTCTCTCACAGACCATTTGAAGGCAATAGGTTGTCCAGTCACAGTGAGAATCTTTGTACTGGAATTTACACACTAATACATTATTCAATCCAATCTTAATTACAATGGACCCAGTCCAAAGCAAACACATTTGAGCTGACAGGAGAGTGCTTATAGGCTGGTAAGCCAAATGCAGGGTAATGTTCAACTGATGTCTAACATTTCAGTGAAAGGAGGTGGATGGGTAATGTTAGTTGGAGGGAGGAGGCCCAGAGCAAAAACAGAAGACATGTCACTCAAGACCAGGCAGGAAACAGAGTTGTGACCTGGAGCTAATGATGCTGTAGCAGCCATCTTGGCAGCGAGCTAACACAGCAGCACTATTGATGAGTGAAGGACAGACACTAAGTATTGAGGGATTTTGATATGTAAGTAATTCTACTAATTTCTTTCACTGCAAATGTAAAGTTCTTTTGGCAGTACAGAAAGGATTAAGTCAGTACAATATTTGAGGTAATTTACTCAACTTTTTAACTGCAAAATGACTATACTTCAGTATATCTGCAGATTAATAACAATAATATTTGTTGATGAATTCCAACTCAGAACTCTCCACCCATTGGAGATTCAAGACTCTCAAGACTATCACGTGTGAACAAGATCTTATTTTATTATTATTTGTTTATGCCTGTCAGGTTTAGGCAGGTCATCCACAGGTTTTGGATCCATTTTAGATCAGGTCATAAAATATTGGACCTGTGATGATTGGCCCTGAAATAAAACATTTTCAACGGATATCCAGCCCTAGTACTTGCTGCAACTTTGAATTAAATCAATTAAAACTATGAGCTGTGGGATTAGTGGTCTGACTTTAAATGAGCCAAGCCAACTTTATCATTATTGAGACTGTGACTGACTGTTTTGGCCCACAGCGAGGCATCCCAGCTGGGACCTTGGAAGCAGCTCTCAGAAGACGAGGACAATAAGCTCGAACTTCATTTTTGTCTGACTCCCCACACCCGTCTGCTTTGAGTGAAAGCAAAACACCCAGGAGACAAGGTACTGATGTTGCCAGATGCCTCATCCCCTTCTTTACTCTTTTAGCCCTCCCTCGCCCTCTCCTGAGGTTAGCGGTGTACAGTCAAGCCGTCACCAGGGACAGGGAGTGAAAATAAGTGTCTGGTTTAGGTTTCCAGAGAGGAGAACCAGAAAGTGGGTAGGCCTCGCAAACTCCATTGCCCCTTGAAAATGCAAAAGTCCTTCAAGGGTTACACCACTGTGTGGTGTGTTCAACATTCCATACATAGTAATAAACTCAATGATTTACAACTCAAAGAACAATACAGTGAACGTTACACATATCCCCATTAAATCACAGACTGCAACTGCAAACATACACTAAATACCCTGCATGTAGCACAGCTGGCTTGGCCATCAGCTTGTATTTTAGCAACTTTATAGAAGCTTCTGTTTCAGTTTGGTGTTTACATAACCTCTGCATTATGCTGGGAGATCTGGGAAAAACTATGTCAACTTAAATTATCAGCAATAAAAATTTAGTTATTCACACTTTCTTTTCTGCATATTCTTTTGATATGTTAAATAATGAGAATTCAAAGCAACACCCCTGGTTTTAGTGTCACCGTCTATAATTTGAAATCTGGTTAATTTATTAACTAATATCTGGAATACTCCAGTAAAACATTCTCACACTGACTTTGGTGACTTCTTGACTTTTCCTCAAGTGCCACATCATCATTTGTGGTTTTCAGTGAAATATCTAAACTTGCCTGAAATTTGATGAACACGTTCATCTTCCCCAAACAAGAAATTGTAATAACATTGACGTTACTCTGACTTTTGAACCAGCGCCATCATCAGGTGATCATTGTCAAATACACCTGCACAATGAGACTCTTTTCAAACTCAGCTCTACTTTACATTACATTACATTACATTTAGGCATTTAGCAGACGCTTTTATCCAAAGCGACTTCCAAATAAGAGCTTTACATAAAGTGCATAGAATCATGGACGAAAACAACAAGATGTCGTATC
>JAVQJL010075253.1:0-31555 GCA_036024295.1 Nannoperca obscura | reverse complement strand
TCTGAGTTGCGTGCTGTGTGCACCGAGCGAGGTACCAAGAATAACGAGCAGCAGGGGCCCTTGTGAAGGTGATAGATGGTGGGAATAGTTTAGATGTCACACTGGGTGAGGGTATGTTTAAGCTCTCTGTAACCGACATTAAGTGTCTCTGGGATGAAAAGGTGATTTATTAGTTTTGCATGTCAAAGCATGCTGCTGTGTCTCCTCCCCACAAAGACTCTGCATGTGGAGGCAATATACAAATAGACCAGTTGCTGGTGTATCTATTAAAAGCAGGTGGTCTGAAAACAAACCAATATGTAAGAAACAAAATGAAATAAGACGTGGACATTCGCATGTGTTGTACAGCATAACAAATAATATACAATGAATGAATTAATAATAAATGCATTCAATCATTTAAACCTCTTCTGAACACACGTTTCAACTGGAGCCCAGAATCAGGGAAGTCACTTATTCTTCACAGGGAGAAACATTGTTCTCAATATCGTTGCTAATGTCAGCACAATCATTAATTCATTTATTTTTTGATAAAATGGTAAAATTGTGTCAAATCTTGTGTGATGTTTGGTGTCAGAAATATTGTCAGCAGTATTTCTCTCCACCGTGCACACACACACACACACACACACACAAAACATCTGGCTATTGTCTAATTTTGATGGAAGTGAGTTAAACAGGGAGAGGCTTTGAGAAGAAAGGCTGTTGGCTTTTATCACCTGAGTTTTCATGTTCAAGGAAAATGGGGAGAAAAAGCTGACTCAGCTCCTGCGTTTCAGTGGCTTTCTCTCATTGACTGGGATTATGTCCTCCAGGAAGGCTTTCATCAGACCGGCTGGCAACCTGGGAGCTGCTTTCACTTTGCTGCTGTTGGGTGTATGTGCATGTGTGTTTCTGGAGTGAGTCTCATGAGACCAGAACCACAGCTCGTCTTACAGCAATTTTTATGGCCACAGAAATATATGTACAGTCGCTATGATGCGTACATATACTGCATTTCTCTGTGTGTGTGTGTGTGTGTGTGTGTGTGTGTGTTTTAAAGGGGAAGGGAAGCACAATATTGTGCCCATAGTGAAAACAATTTCATCCTAAGGTTTGTAAGTGTTTAGCTGCAACTTTAACCTATGCTCTAAAATTAGCAATGACATAAAGGTAAAGAGCTCATGACTGTGGGAAATTCCCATGGGAAATATGTTTATTGCTTCCTTTCAAACAGGGTTAGTTTCCATGAAATTATCTCACTAAAAATATTAAACCCTTTGTTAACATGCCAACTGAAACAACATTTTTCTCCCTCAGTTCTGATGTACCAGCATGCAGCGAGTCAGACTATTTTCATACGAGCTGGAGAATTTGAATATAAAAGTAAAATTGTATTCTTTGGGCTGTAAATCCATTTTTTGGACAAACTCTACCTCAGTCCTCACTTTAACATCAGTCCTTCTAAATTCTATTTTCATGTCAACTCTGGATATCACACTTCAGTTTAGCGCTTTCCACTTAAATAAGTCAAATTGCAACAACTGTGTCAATGGCTCGAGGAGTTGTGTGCCCTCCATTCCTAGCACAGTTGTCGAATGTTAGATGAGCCGGAGGTTAGGAAAACGAATAAGTAGAGCATACAACGGTATCCACATTATTAAGAATTCCTTCCCGCAGACAGAGGAGCTCATTGTGGTTCAAACGATCGGTGTAATCATAGTAATTACACTCTGACAAAAGGAAAATAACAACAGCAGAGGAGGTATCGGTAAGCATGTGCCCAGCAAGGGCAAGATAGAGAAAATTAGCAATAAGAAAGTGGAAGCCACACTTCTGCCAGCGCCCTACTTCTCCCAGCTGCAAACATAAACAATCACAATGACTAATCAGGAGTATGTGAGATAACTGAAGCTAGGTATGACCTGAAGCACATGATTATAAAATCAAGATAGCACACAACCCAACTATCTCTTTTTATGACCATTTTATTTCCCTTTTTGACCTTTTGAACCTTTGGGGCAAGACCTGGGGGCTATTGCTATGGTAGTTACAGAATGACAGAATAATGATATGGCACAGTGACAAGATGCAGTAGAAAGAAGTAGTGGATGGTGTCTGGATCCTTGGCTGTTCTGTAGCTCTCTCCCTGCCAGAGGTGGAAATGAGCCAAGTATTGTACATTAAACAGTGTTGGGGTACTGGCACTTTGCTTTTACTTCCACTACTCCACTTTGCTTTGCTACATTTAGCTACTTTTGTAGATTGAGATTTTATATAAAGAAAGGATTACAATAAGCTCATAAAATAGTGATAAACATTGTAGAGTTAAAGCTAGCCAACAGTAAATGAATGGATGTGACTTGACTCGTCCTGTTATGACCTGCAACCTTCAAACTTTCACACTAGCAACAACAATTTAAAGCTGTGACATAGATATATAGAGATATTTCTTTAGAATTAGTGCTTTGAATCTGCACTAGCATATTTTTTTACCTAAGTTACAGATTGTTCAGAGTGTTTTTCCCCACTGCAGCTCTGAGGACTCAACTCAGATGCTGAAGGCAGAAAATATATGTGACACTTTCAGAAAATACAAAAGTATTCGGGTATGGTACATTTTTGCAAAATTATATTTAATTGTGTAGTTTCTGTGCATGTTTCCCTTCAGCTTCTCTTATTAAGGATCTCTTAGTGTCTGTGTGCCAAGTCTGCAAGTTAAAGTCAGTTACACTTTTGCACTCATTTGGAGCAATGATTGTTCTGCCCTTGCTTGATAATGTGAGACGAAGGCAAGTGACTCTGTTTTAAGGTGACCGTAATGTCAGACCATCACTGATGCCCTGTAGCAGTAATGGAACCATAATTACCTTTTAACTCACTGGACAGATTTGCCTCTTAGTCTTGAATGAGGTTTAATGATTGGCTTAGTTTGGTTTGTTTAAAGCTGGAGCTTTAGCTCTCTAATAGACTGTATGAGTTCTTTATTGCCCTGGCACGAACCCTCAGTTAATAAAAGCACATTTCTGTGTTTCACTTCAGTGCTCGCTCAGAAAGTTGACTTGTGCCCTGTTAGCGTGGCTGGTACTGTGCACTGATACCATAGCTTTTTTATTTTATTTACTTATTTACTATTTTGTATGAGCTTGTGAGATGTACATCTACGGTGTTGACACCATTTCAGGAGGATAAATTGAAGTCGGGCGGGCATTTGAACACTTTTTATTATTTTGTCTGTAGATGTGTCGACTGAGGTGCAGATTGTCCTTAGGTGCGTTGTGGCAGACTTGAACAAAAAGGGCAGGGGAAAGAGGACAACGGGGGAAGAGTAAGATTTATGGCAGGCACAAGAGAAAGAAAGCGGGGTGAGGGAGGGAAGGAGGGAAAGGGTTAGCAGAATGAAAGAAAGTGGTAAAGGAAGGGGGGGGGGCATGTAGCTGTAAGCTGAAGTTGGAGCAGAGCAGGGTGCAGCTGAGCCTCTGGCAGGGACACAGCACTGAGGGCTTTATTGTGATTTGTAATTATGTGGTTTTCTGTGGGGCCTCAGTTTGGTGCGCTCCCACACTGAGGCTCTTTTTAGCCAGGGAATACTGAGTAGGAAAACAGACAGAGAGGGTGGGGCTGGGGTCACTATTAACTATTTCTGTTAAGCCAAGAATGAGCAGACATGACTGCAGTGCCGATGGCGTGTTGAACCGAAGTCATGCAAAATGCAGTCACAAACAGGTCAGGTTTATATTTAAATGCAGAATTGGCTTGTTGGAAAAAGCCATTCCTTTGTGTGATCAACATGTGTGTGTGGTTAGTAAGATCTTTGAGCCGGACAACTGTACCTTTGTACGATCACAGCAAAATTAGCCACAGCTCAAGAATAGAAAAATGTGCATGACTAGGCAAGCTGGAAATAAATGATTGGTATGCATACCTTGTTCAGTGAATGTGTGTTAATAAGAGGAAAGTGAACAGGTATGGGTAAAAATGGTTTATGAAGCTGTACATCCCCATTAACAGCTGGCTGAAACAGTGTCACTTATTTTAACAATCTACTGAAAGTCATTTTTCAATCCAAGTTGTTTTTTTAGTTGCTGTAAGATTACAACGAGCTGGTGCAGTTGGAAGAGCTGTCAGCCGCTTGTGTGTTTTTGCGTGAGTGATGGTGGGCCAGCTCTGGAGTGGTTCAGCTTTCCCCAGTCAATCGGGTGCTGATTGAGACCCGAATCTTTATTTTTGGCAGCCTCTGGAGACTTGACAGAGGATCCTGTTTTATATAAATGCGGAGGAAAGGGCAAATGGGCTGCAAGGGGTGGAACAAAACAAAAAAGATAAAAAAGAAAAGGGAAGTCACACATTTAGGTGTCTTCCAACTGAACATAAAAGGAAATGAAGGGAATGATGGACAGGATGGTGGAGGAAGGAGCTTTGGGGGGGGAGGGCAGAGGCGATAACAAAGTGTTGAATTGCCGTGCTGCACGTTCTGCTGTCAGTCAGTGGCTGAGCCGTGCCTGTTAAGTTGAAGAGAGCAGACAGCTGCAGTGAGATGAGTTTGAAAATAGGGCAGGAGGGGAACGGCTTTGTCGGAAGCCTCTCCCCTGTGTTGTGCCCGCATGCCACTTTAATTGTAGTGCTGGCAGAGCCCGACATTCATTACTATAGACTGAACATCTGAAATAGCCTGCGAAGTTGGTTGTGATTTGTTTTATATCGATCAGAGTTTTGTTGAAGGCTGAAATGTTTTCAACAGTAAATCTTTTGAAAGTACTGTTGATAATTTGTAAGTTTTAAGTCTAACATGCTGTGTATAGACGGTGACTCAGAACCTTTCTGTGTATCTGTGCATCGATCGGTCTTCTCGGACTCTGCTCTTAAAAGCAGGCTGATCCAAAGGCAGAAGTCCATGCATTGACTCAAACCTGGCCACGAGGGCTGCCAGTTGCAGCAGGTTGATTTCCTGTTTTTCTGCTTACTTGTTTTCTGTGCCTCTGTGAAACACTGCACACGTTTAGGCAACTGCAACTGCCTTTGCACGTGGATGTACAGACGGAGATATCAGATCAGATTCAAGAAATGCGCGTAACAGAAAATCAGCCCCCAAAGTTTCCATTGCACATTTCGGTTCCCTTTGGCTCTGTATCTTTTTTTTTTTTTTTTTGATTCGCACATTGTCACATAATGTGTTAAAATAATATTTCCAGCAGCAGTTTCCACGGTGGGCTAAGGCCTGTGGTGAAAGATGGACATCCATCTCTACTCAAGTTTGATTAAAGACTTTGGGGAAATGAGGCACCGAGACAACGGAGGATTCTGGCCTGCAGCAGCTTGGGGGAGGGCTTCCCTGCTTTCTCTAGGGAACCCTAAATACAGCTTTTCCCATCTTTACAAGGAAACTGTTTTGTTAACAATGTCACTTCTCAATTACAGCCCAGCTCGGCCCAGGCACATGTGTAATCCTGACGTTTTCCGAGCCTTGCTTCTCAGAGTTATTATTGGCTCAGTGTCATGTTGTGGTTCAGCAGCAAAGACAAGGTAGTTTGGGTCTGCAGTCCGTGAAGTGCGAGGCAGACCAGTGCTCGCTGTGAGCTGTGAAATCATTTTCAGTTTCAATGTTGTTTTTGTAGTTTATGGTTTTGAAGTTCATTTTGCAGACACTATACAGCCTGTAAGATAAAATGATCCACTGTCACATGACGTCCTTGTGATAGTTACCTGGGTGCGTTGGTGGTGTTTTGAATTACCTTGAAGAGAGGACGACACAGACATCAGCTTCGGCAAAATGTATGCATGTGTGAGGGTGTATGAATACAGGCATAGGGAACAGGAAGGGCAGGGCGAGGGCTGTGCAGCGTGTTTCCTTTGAGACAGGAAATGAGCCGGGTCAGACCACAGAAGCACTGAGTTATTGCTCTGAGCTTCTGCTGCCAAAATCCAAAATAAACAGTCCATCGGTGCATCACTCTTCCCTCTGATTTCACACGTTATTCAGATTTTACTACTATTTGGTTTTGTGTTACTGGCTCACTGATTCTTTACAAATACATATTAGAGTTACAACAACCTCTTTATTCTTATATCATCATTTTTTTTTCTCTTCAGACCTTTACAAAGTCTTTTAAATTGCAAAGGAAACAAACAGATCTCACCTTGAAACATGTGTTCAGGTTGTTCTTGCCACTAAAATTTGCTGAATGTCACTATGCAATAGGAAAGAGCTATTAGTATCAGTAATGCAGGGAGGGAGGACGGCATCCTGACATTCGTCTGAGGATCAAACCGAGACCTTTCACATGAAAAGAGAAGAGAATGAAAGGAGCAGAGCGGTGGATGACTCCGCTGATTGGGTCTGGTCTGTTTACGCTGAATTAAGTATTGGATGGGATATCTGCTTCGCTGCTCCCTTTTATGTTTGGTATTCACACATGTACACACATTTACACACACAATAAATCATTAGGGGAGATAGAAGTGTGTGCGGGCCGAACCAACTTCACACTGTACTGTGATTTGCTTGAATTATTAGTCATATACTCGGGAACCTGCGTGCATGAACACCAGCGCAGCATCAGCTATGGATTGTAGAAATACACAACAGAAGTTAAGACAGCACTCACCATTTATAAACACACCCGCAGACACACAACATTCTTACAGACTTGCGTGATGTTCTTTTATGCCAAGCTTTGTCTCATTTCCCTTTTTGAAAATGTAATGCACTGGTAATCAAATAAACATTGTTTATGCATGCATTTTTGTTGCATTTTATCTTCTCTAATTATGTCATTTTCTCCAGAAATTGCCAAAACACACAACAAAAACATCTTGTGTTTTCTCACAAAGGTTTAAAGATAGGGAAATGTGACACCTCATCTGTGACCTACTGAACCTTGAGGTATTATTTATTTTAACAAGACAATTAAGTCAGGAATTTGAGTAGGGCCGCAACTAATGATTTTCATTATCAATTAATCTGACAATTATTTTCCCGAGTAATCGTTCAGTCTATAAGACGTCCCAAAAATATGGAAATCACAATTTCCCAGAGCCCAAAGTGTGACATCTTCTGATTGTTTTTGTCCAACCAACAGTGCAAAACCCAAAGACTTCACTTACTGTCACAAATGATAAAGAAAATCAGATTCTTTCAAACCTTAATTACTATAACCATATTCACTTGTAAGCAGTAAGCCCTGGGTCAGATGTTTCATACAGTGCAGTTGAAAGTGAAAACGGTGGGAAAACATATTGATTTATTTACCTCTGGACCGAAAAACACTGGCTTGACCATTCTTCTTGGTGCATCCTGGGAGAGAGGGGGGCAGACGCATCACCCTCCTCTTCTGTAAGGTATGCTGTTAGTTTCCAGCAGAGAGAAAGAAAGAAACAAATCTTTGTGACATAAATTGTTTATTTGCCACCATACAGTGCATATACATTCTATTTCTCAGTACGGAGTTGCTATGGAACTGCTGCTCGATGTTAGAACAACAGAGAAAACATCCCCTCTGCGTAAAACAAAGTCATTTATTATCCTTCCTCTACTCTAGACGCGGCAGAAACTCGTTTTTTGAGCAACCCAAGTGTTAACATCAGGGCATGAAACTGAATGACAGCTGGGTTTACTCTGCCCCAGTTTCTGCCTTAAAGCACTCCTCATAAGCTTTGACTCCTGTTGGGAAGTCAGCAATCGAGCCCATATCGAAACTGAGCTTTTTTTGCTGGCACATTTTTTTTTATCTTTCTGCTCCATTGTCAGAATGAAGATAAAATCCATGTAAGGCATGTGACGTGACTGAGTTGTAAATTAATTACATACAAACAAGAAATTTAATTAAGTACAGTATTTTTACAGCAGATGCTGAACAGTAAATTGCATGTTGTTATGATTAGTTACTGGCATTGCTTAAAATGCTCTTCACCCCCTCACTTTCCTAGGTACACTTTCAGATTTGTTAGATGTCCATTATGACAGCACTTGAGGACAGGGTTGCCTTTTAATTTGAGCATCTTTTGTGCAATCAGTTTGGGAGGAAAAGAGTACTGCTCTTTGTGTACTTAAGCTTATACCTTATGTTGCACAGCTGCGGTGAATGAGTTTTCACATCATTCTCTGTATCAAAAGCCAAACGGCGATATGCACGTCCCCTGCTTGCGACGGGGCACAAAAAGCTTGATCTCACGCGAGTTTTGTGCTTGTGCATCTTCACATGCATGCTTGCAATATTATCTAGTAAAGTACCACGATGGAGAAAAAGCAATTGTAAAATCAAATAAATCAACATTTAGGATCTTTTCTGTGCAGGAGTGCATGTTTTCCTACCATGACCTATGATTTGCTTAGAAAAGGGACAAACATAATATTACGTACACAATATTTCCTATAGTACCGTAGTCTATCTATAAAGTCCATAGCAGTGTAAGAGACATAACACAGCCAATATATTGAGATACATCAATAAGTTGACGCATATTTGCTATTTCCGTGCCTGAGCTGTTGTCTTTTTGTAGGTCAACCGCCATACACAAAGTGTGAGAAGACCTACCACGCCTACCACGAGTTAAGCCGACTCAAGCAGAGTGACATTTTGAAATTGTCATTTTGATTCACAACTTTCTGGGGTGTTTCATTCTCACGTGACAGTGATTCTGCTGTAACCTGAAGTTGGAGCAGCAACCAACCAACATTACACCACTTAAAAAAATGTGTATAGGCAATGTGGGCCACATCCTACGTAGGTGATGAAAACAAAGGAGGAACAACAAAAATAAGAGAAGAAGAAGATGAAGGAGAGGAAACAAATGAATCTCCAGTTCTTATCAAAATTCAAAAAGAAATATGCATATGTCTGAGTGAAATTGTGATTCTCATTTTATCCAGAAAATGCCTTTATGCTGAGAGAAAGGGATATATCTTTGGGAAAATGTTACATTTTGGTGGACTGGGGTGTTCTTGAGAACCTGAAAATGCTCTCAAACCTTTTTCTCTTCAATCCAGCTCTTCAACACTGTTCTGATGTTCCTCACTTAGACAAGAAGTTATTGCAGGGTTTCACAGCGGGTTAGGGTTACCAGTTTTTTTTTGGTGCATGTGTAAAAGCTTAATCTCTCATCATGGATGATGACAGTTTTACTGGGAGATGTAATGGAATATGAACACTAAAACCTCTGAAGCATCGTGAATGTGTGTCTTAGCTTGAGAGCACTTCTGCTGTCTACTTTGACTTCCTATAGATAGTGTCGGATAGAGTGTATTTGTCCTTTTAAAGGTGAAGGACAGTGAACGTGTAAGTGTAAATTATATAGAATTACCTGCTGTATGCTTATTTACAGATAGAGCTTCACCGTCAGTCAGGAAGAAAGCGTAGCCTAAAGAGAGCGTATGATTAAAAGGTTGTAATAGATGTGGGCAGGGATGTGAAAGAGTTACCACTGTGGAGGTGCCCTTGAGCAAGACACTTAACCCCTGATTTCTCCATTGGTGCTGCTCTGTGGCCATTAGATGAGATTGTGAGTGTTGAGCAGGATGTTCCCGCAAAACAGAGTTCATGCTCAGAATCTATGCTGGATAAATACGGGTCAAAAAAAGGAGAAAAAAGTCAACAGCTATGTGCACTCAGCAAATAGACCTTATCTGCACCTTTTCTTTATGCCACGTCCTGGATGAGGCCGTGGGGCTCCGTCACCAGGCTGCGATGTCAAGGAAATGTTTTCATTGTTGAGAGTCAGCTCTGAGGCTTTTCTCTTAGTGTAACCGTGTTAATGAATTAATCGACTTTGTCTGGTCATCTTTGACCCAATGTTTGATGACAGTCTGTCGGCTTATGTTAACTGTAATTGTTAACGTGTTAAAAGGACCGTGTCGCTTAGGGTTTCAGCTCTCTGGTTACTATGGCGATTATCACTGGAGCAGAGTGTGTATTGAAAGCAAACAGGCCTGTTTTGGCACTATAACCAGCTGGTAGGATGTCACTGACACCAATGAAGGTGACTGCGTGTGCCTGTGTGTCTGTTTTAAAAGAAAATGTCTGACTTGGGTTCTATTTTCTCCTAGTTTTGGCCATCATTCCTACCTGTCGGGAATATGTAGGGTTGTGGCATACGTTATGGTGTTTAATCTATGATGATGACTTTTAGTTTTCTAACTTCTTTTTCAAACTTTCTGACATACTCACATAATAATGTCACTGAACACGCTTAGTGGATTCCACAAAGACCCACATTTCCATTTGTCCCATGAGGGTGGAAAAGAAGCATAAATGGACATTTACTGTAATCTATGGCTGAGCTAATCACATGCCAGTCATATAAACAGATTAAGCTTTCCCTGGCCCTTTTGTGAGGAAAAACATGAACTTTTTTTGTACACGTTTTAGCACCTGTGCCAAAAGGTTTGTATGTTTCGTTCCCAGTTACTTTCTGCCCTCCAGCCAACATGAGTAGCTGTTGTCCCTGCAGAGTCCTGTCAATAACGCTGATGTTGAAGTTAAGGAATCACTGTTCTACTGCCGTCCCTCTGAAAACTAGCCACAAACTCTGGGCCAAAACATTGCCAAGCTTGTGTGTGCTCGTCGGCATAGAGCTTTGGATTATGAATGATTCTCTGATCAGACACAACTGGGCTTGATCCTCTTTCCCAACACTGTTTGTTGTTCATAGTTGTCCAGTGCAGTTTTGATCTTAAACTTGATAATCAAATGTCTCTACCATCGCATCTGTGGCAATATGTCAATTACCCTGGCCCTGTTCCTGACCGGATTCACTTTACAGAGCATGTCTGTCTCTCTACCTGCCTGTCTGTCCCTCACTTTCTCTCAATGAGTCTCTTCTGCTCCTTCTTTCGGGTACTGGGGCCATTGCTCTGGTCAGCTGCAGAGGGAGGAACCTGAAAGGAAGTGGAATAAACAAAAGGAAAGCAAGCCAAACAACGCTGCAACGAGGTTTTGGTCGACATGCTGGTTCAGGGGCAGTGTGCGCAGACAAAGAGCTCTCTGTGAGGGTGGTAGTGCTCCGTATTCCTGTGGAGTACTCACTCAGTCACACACACGCATTACAATCACACACACAGCAACAGTACATGGAGATAAACTTAACTTGAGTGTACCGATTTTGATCTTTTAGTACACAAATGTGGTTTTTAATGTAGTCATCCCTTCATTTTTCTGGAAAAACATTAACATATATCCGTAATCACTACCAGGCTCCATCCACACTCGTCATGAGTAAATGCTAACTGCTAGAAGGCTAGTTGATTTGAAAAGAATATAACACAAACAATCAGTGGTTCATGTGGGTCATGTTCCTTATGAATACTAGCCATCATTTACATTTGCTCACTCTCTCGCGGTCAATGGTTACATTACCTGGGTGCACCTAAGTCAATGCTGGAGGTTAATTTGCCATCATGTCATTAACCCTTCCATAAACAATTCTTTCAAGCGGTATTAGAATTAAACCTTTAAATCCTTTGATGACTGTGGCTGTCTTGATCCTTTTTCAGAGAAGTTATGTTATTAATCTGCTTCTGATCTGCCTGCTGCAGCCTCTGTCTGTACTTGCACCATAAACATTATTAACACAGAGGACATGTCTTGCTTCTCATAGGCATAAGCAAAAGAGTTGTGCTGAACTCCAGCAGCCTATAGCGCTGAGACTCACCAAGGTCCCTTCTTAATCGAACTCCTTCATTTCTTTCCCGATGTGTACAGTGGTCTATAGCATAATGATGGAGAAGGGCTTGGTACCAGCAGTGCTCAGTGAAGTGTGCCCTTTTCTCTGCTGATGTATGAGGTGTATTGCCTAGACTGCAAAACTACAGGCCTGCATGGTGTGTCATGCAAGTAATGGAATACCAAGAATACCCGCATAGACTGAAGATTTAGAGAAAAAACCATGACAGAGAAATATTTCTTATTCCTTAATTTATACTATGTAGTACCAATTCACATATTACAATCAAAATCTGATTTTTCTATATACACCAAAAGTTTGTGTTTTAGATAAAGCTGTGCAGATTCATTGACACCACACACATGCTGCAAAAGAACAGTGTAAGACAAATAACAGATGGAAGGCTATGCATATATCGCTCATGTCGAATATATATGCATATCTCATATGTAGTCTGTCCCTTGTTATGGCGCAGTAATGCATGATTTTAGCGAACCATGAGATGGCAGAGTGGCAGGAACAGATTGAAAAGGTCAGTTACAGACGTCATAGAACAGAGAATTCATGAGGCTGTAAAGTGGCAAAGTGTACAGGAGATTGGGTAGACACTGTAAAGCAGTCGCTAATAGTACATGGGTAGTAATAAACAACATGATCAACAAAGTATATGCAGCGAAAACAGTCAGAGGCTTATAGTCACAGCATGAGTGTTGAGAAGAGTGTACAGGTTATTGTGGGTGAGTCTTGTGAAGTCATGTCAATGAAATTAAAGTTGTTTCTAGAATGCATAGAAGTTTCATTATTGTTGATGCAGTGGTCTTTAACAAGACAACTTTATTTTTTTTAAATTTCTTTTTACTTTTTAATGCAAAATCCAATACTTCCTCTTCATACTTTTCACAGTAAAAGCCTTCCAGTGAGGAGAATTGTCAAATGAATCCAGTGACTGGAAGCTGGGATTATGGAGAGATAACAAGTGTCCGTTCGACATTCGAAACAGAGATAATCACAACCACATTGTCAAAGAGAACTGTTGGAAGAAAAATGCAACTGTTAAGCTACTAGGTTTGAATGAATGAAAGAGCAGAACACCTTTTTAATGAATCTGCAGAGGAGACAAACTGGTTGGAGGCCTGTATAGACGGTGTCACCAGCAACCCTCCTTGCTGTTTTGTCTTGTCTTTCATGTTGTCATGCAGCATCTCGATGGTGGACAGCTGACTGGTAATGACCCACTAGTGAGGACAACTCAAGGTTGTTCTTGGACCAGTGATGCGTGTTGTGAGTAATCAGGATTCTTTCTGGTGTAAATTGTCATTTGCTGCAGGTAGGACATCCTCCATGGGTGGTGAGCAGGAAGGTTCCTCTTGGCTAACGTCATGTCAGTGATGTACTGTCCTAGCATACATCTATGGCTCCAGTGCACTGCTAATTTGCTGCACTAGTAACATAGTGCCTACTGAGCCTACCAGTCAAAACCTAGTATATCAACAGCAGAGCATCCATCATGATTTAAAATACTCTTTACACCGGCTACTCGTAACTTGTCTTTTTTGTCCAGCTAAATTCCAAATCAGATTCATGTGAAAGTTGAGAGCAGTAACTCTGCGTTTGCATTTGCCTTCATGGTGTGACAAATCAACTCTTTCATTCAGTGAAAGGTGTCAGCAAAGCAAGTTTCAGCTTGTATGCTCTGAAGAAAATGTGTGAACCGTTGAGAAACCTCCCACCCCCACCCCTCCTCTTTTGATTTCCTGTGCCTTTTTTTTCTTCTTTTTTCAACTTGCAAGTTGAGGTTGCTATAGTGACACAGAGATGGAATAAACTTCCTGTCTGTTTCCTGTGGTTAATTGCGGTCTCTTTTGGCTCTTTTTCCTCTACAATCTCTTGCACACTTCAGCTGTGTTGATTTCACACTATTCCTCATTTCATGTAGATAATTATAACATACGCAGTACATTATCGGTTTGCTTGATGAGCATAACACATTTTCCGAACCTTGTTTTAAATGAGGATCTATCAAGAGTATTTTGTTATGCATTTCCAGTTAGATAAATTAACCATTCAAGACTTTACCAAAAGCAGGGGAAGAAACACGGTGAAAGTGTGAATTATAACTGAACTGACATCACGTCAAGTCAATTGTATTTTATATATCACAAATTTACCTCAAAGGGCTTTACAATCTCACAAACACCCTCTAAAATGTAAGAAATCTTTTATAAGATATCATCATGAGGCACAGCAGTCGAGGAATTTTCATCTTTGTGAAAAATCTTTTTGTCTTTATACCCACCTGTGAAATCATTTTTCTGTGAACTGTCATTCTCACAAGAATAAACACCTCTCACAACCAAATGTACTGAAGTACCTCCTGGATTTTAAGAAATCTTATGTGTTGGCCTTAACACACTTAGCCTAACAAATGCAGTTACAGTGGGTCTAATATCAAAATAGAACATATGATTTATTTTTCACTATTCATGAGTTAAATCCTAAAATCTTTAACTTTCTTTCTCTAAAGTTTTAGGCACTTTATTTCATGGTCTTCATAATATTACTTTCTCTAATATTGTTGATTGCAAATGACATCTCGGCTTTAACTCGAGAAACACCTCGTCTTCTTGGCTCTTGGGCGTTAGTTATATCACATATAGTATGGTCATGATGAATGGTAATTACAAAACATGGAAATCTTTTTACAATTGCTTTATTTGTTATTTAGCCTTTAAGTTCATCTTTAAAGAGAACAGGTTTTATCTGAAAGTTAAAATTGGATTCGCAGTGTCTCGTTTAAACTTGAGTTGAACTGCTGAGCGATGAGGTTTGCTCGGGCCATGTCAGGTGCATTGGTCTGGTCGGCCCTTTCATGTCTGCAGGCTTCAAGGCCAGTGGGAAGGCCAGTCGTCTCAGGCAGCCTTGGTCACCTCCTTTGCTCTTTGATCGATGGCCTTTCAGTTTGGAGTAATTATCTCAGACCAGACTGGGAGGCTGGTGAGTTTGTGGACTGCCATGTCCACACAAAAAGGTGCACAAACCTAAACATTCTGATTCCATGTGTGAATAACTTTCAGCCAAAGCAGAGATTATATTCAGAAGGATAACTGCTTTAACGGAAATTCTTCTTTCTGTTGGCAAATGACAAAATAGAGCAATCAGTGTCATCTGTAGCGAGTTTAAATAGTAGTTTCACCTCCTACTTTCTTTTATTTATGTAAATATATGTTTCAGTGTAGCCAAACATATTAATTAATAGCCAGTTATTTTAATTGATATACGTTTCTGTTTCTGTTGTCAGAATTTGTACAAGTATGAAATAGGGATTTAATTACAGCTCACAAATGCCACCTGTAGCATGGGGAGACAGTTAAATAAATCACTATGGTTACTGGTGCACAGCACCTGACTGTCTGTAATCAGGCATACATCATCATTTTGGAAAAGTTTTCCCGACGTACACACTGCAGCACAGAATTGCCACCTTCAGATTTAAATGACGTTGAAGAGCGTTTTTTTAGAACTTTGAACAGCTATGGACAGAACGCATGGACAAAATGGAGAAAAAATGATGCCGGGTTAGTGTGGACATGGCCTCAGTGTGTGTGTGTGTGTGTGTGTGTGTGTGTCTGTGTCTGTGTGCGCTCCCTCTTATCCATACATGATGTGTAAGACATAGGAAGTGCATTGTAAGTGCACCGAGGCAGAACAACATCCTTTTTCTCCCCCCAGAGTCTTGAATTTCAGATGAAACAAAACAATAATAATATTACTGTTTTACAGATGCACGCTCAAAGGTTCTGCCTTTTGGTGGATTCAATTTTATAGAGAGAAATATACTGGATTTGTGACCTATTATGAGTTCTTTGATGTTGAATTGATTGATATGCTCAAGTAATTATTTTGGAAACATACTTGAATCAATCACATCTGAGCTTTTGCCTTCATATTCAGAAAAATGATTCCACATTCCTGACATCTTCAAACGTCTTGTCTGCTGTGTATGATGAAGAAAAGCAGCAAATAGTCCTATTTGAGAAGCTAAAACAGCATATGTTTTGTATTTTTGCTTAAAAATTACTGAAACGGTTGCCTTACTCTCTGGCTTTTGTCACAGAGCATCTTATTATCCAAATGTTTATACCTTGCCTCCTCCAAAGCTCATTCCTTATATTTGATGCACCAATCCATAATTCATTGAACCTTTTTCCTCCATCCCTCTGTCTGTGTGCCTGTACATGTGACTGTGCGTGTCTGAGTACAAAGGTTAGTGCAGGAGGGCGGCTGGTAATGGATGCATGTATAATGCATCAGCAGTACATTTCCAGTGGCCCATAGCCCATGATGAAGCAGATGCTTCCAGTGAGCTCCGGACCGCCACACTCCGTGTCCTTGTTCGCGTACTTCTTTGCCAGTTTACGGTGATTTTAAAATGGGGGTTTCCTACTATAATGTGAAGGATCAGTAGCACAAATCCACCCTGAAGTTTTTTTCATCAACTGTATTATATGCTAGCACTCCTTCCCATAGTTCCCCCTCATCATCACAGGGCTGCAGCTGTTGTCACTGTGGACTGTTAACGCCAGCGAGAGAAGCAAAGCTCCCGGCTTTGTTTCGCTGCTTGAAGTGAGACTGAAGCTCAAATGATTGTGTGGAGTGGCTTCTCCTGTGAGTGTAGTGTGAGTGTGGAGTGGGCAGGACACATCAAAGTGGTTCAGTGAGCTTCCATAGTATTATGTTTTATAGTTTTCTTAATGCATCAAAATCCTACATATAGAACCTAACTTGTGCCAAATGTATTTGCCACCCGGCTGCCAGATACAGTGAAGCAGATCTTTATGTACTCACTGAGTCTGTTTTTCTAGGGCTGGCACTAAGGGAGGGCGAAACTCGATGATTGTCGGGGGCTGTACAGGGAGCCTGAAATATGCCAGCTATTAAAGATATTTGTCAAAGCTGTTGTTCAGCTGTTTTTCCGGGGGGTGCAAAATTAGCAGGGACCCCCTGTGATCAGCTGTTGACAAGTTTGTGAGTGGGGGAGCTTTCAGATGGAGATTACTACATTGAATAAATGCCATGAGACCGGGAGACTCTACATATCTGCACGGAAACGCATTTCACTCAAATATTTTTATGTTTAAACAAAAGAACAAAAGGCAAAAACAAAGCCAGTCACATTTCAATAGCGCATAATACTTAGATTTGTCGTTTTAAACATCTGCCGCCTACCTCAGATACACAGCTGAGAAGTTAGCACTAAGTTGGGGTGTTTTAATACAATTAAATATAGATGTGTAAAGTACAGAACACACTAACTAAAATAGAGATAAACCAGAACCCACTTCCCAGATGACGCAAAATGCACAGGAAATCATGTCACATTGTTTAGTAGCAGGCAGAAACGTGTGCAGCAATCAAAGCTGTGTGCTGCATTATCCTTCTAAAGAGGTGTTTTGAGTATTCATCGTAGAAGACTGAACTGTACATCTGTATGAGGTATTAAATCAGCTTGGAACCCTGGTTCTAGAACAATGTGCTGCTTTTCATGAAGGATAATGCGCTCGTAGTTGGTGCGTGTGTTTGTGTGGGAGCATGTGTGTTTGTGTACGCAGAGGGATTGTCTTCAAGTACCCTTGATGCTACCCCAGGTCTTTTTGTCTGTAGGTAGTTACGGTGTTGGAGGTCATGTAACACAATCACCAGATGTAAGTTCTGATTAAATAATGTGGACAGAGGATGCACAGCCAACCACAATGGCTTCCAACAGATTGATTTTAGATAGATGTGTGTTTGTAGAGGCCCTTTTTTATTTTGTTCTAATACATTTAAAGTTTACTTAAATAACTGATTGCACAGATCTATTTACTGGTATCATTGAAAAGTACACACAGTTATCAGTAGCTGTGCAGCTGTGTATGGATGGACCAAATTAAATAAAAACAGTGTGTGTCTTTGCAATTAGATTCTAGTTTCCATTACGACGAGGTCCCTCAAAATGTCTAATTAAATCAGGGGTCACCTCCTCAAAGTCTAAAGCAAAACCAACTCGCATACATGACGCCAAATGCCTTAAACTAATAAACATTTTGAGTTTGTCCAGTAGTGCAGATGGCTGTTACCGCTGGTTAAGGAGCTACTACAGCGTGTTAATCATCACAGGAGAACATGTTAGCAGTAGTGTGTTTTGAAGGTCATCCTTTATTGGGAAATAAGCTTCTGTGTTTGCTTTGTAGTAGCGCCATTGGCCCGAGGACGCCGTCTCCAGATGTTGCAGCACATTACAAAAAGCTCACAGGGCTGTAGACTTTCAGCATGCTTTTTCATCCCTGCAAACTGTTCGAAAATCGACATCAATTATGAATTCATTCCATCTGGCGGGCTGTGATTACTGCTCCTGGCACTGTAGCGGGCCTGATAACCACTCCTGCTCACAGCTCTGTCAATTGGTTTCACTGCTAGAATCCAGAACGGATGAAACGAGGCAGGAGAGAGACACACGGGGGCCAGAAGCCAAGGAAAGAAATGAGAGCGGTGGAGACCTCGCCTGTTTGGCTTTTTTTCTTCTTCTCATCAGCAAATTTAAGGAGCATGACAGTCATTTGTAATAAATATTGGCGGACACACATCGGTGCCTGATCGATTTGGAACTTCCCTGTTATGTAGTGTTTCTGAATTAGATTTTTATACACTCGCTCATCTCCTCCTAAGTGTTGTGGTTTTCGTAGTTCTGATCATTTAGTTAAGGCCAGGGTACATGCAGTTGATCTGACACCTTCACAGTGGACCTCACTCTGTTCCATCAGTGTCTCTAAACGCCGTCATTCTCTGTCTCTCCTCTCTTCACCTTTCACTCTTGTCCGTTGATCCTCTCTGTTGTCTGCTACGATTAACGGTTCGCTGTCTCACTCATCTCCGTCTCCCATCTTCCAAACGCCTCCCATCTCTGCTTTTCTCCACCCCCACTGACTTTGTCCTACCTCTGTTTTCCCACCACCAAAGAGCACTTCACCTTCACGTAGCACTTCTGACTTCTACCACTCTCTCCAGGACCCAGCCTCCCCTCCCTGTAGACCTGAAGACAGGTGGTTTAGAGATATTGCCTGCTTCACATCCCTTTTTCCATCTATCTAATTAGTGAAACATATAATTTCCTAATTACATTAACAGATCCGTGTATGGGGTGTGGAGTGGACGGGGTGCTTGCATGTGTAGAAAGGAGAAAAGGCCTTCAAGGGAGAAGCCGTTGCCAGGGGAGTTGAGAAAGTTGCTTTTAGACAGAGACATCTGTGAAAAGGGCAGACGGGAGGGGGAAAACTAACCCTGGATATTTTTGCTCAAGAATAAAATGTCACATTTCTCTTTGGCTTCTTTGTCCCATTAAAATGACTGACACTTGACGCTGCTTCAACAATCTTATCTTGCTGAATTTGCTATTCTTGCCATTGCAGCAGAGTAACTGTAATGAGAAAACTGGATTGTATTCATCTTTGACTATAATAAAAGGATGGACAAAGGTTTGTCATGTAACATGGGTCCTGATCAGCTGTCAAAGTGTTGAGAGGTAAGACAGCACCTGCAGGGGGGTGGGAGTGTAGAGATTACTAGCAGGGAGCTGTCATTCTATCATACACCCAGCTGATGTTTCCATCTTCTGTGATTTTTCCATTTGTGTTTTGCTCTCCATACCTTCGGTGGGAGCAAGGAGACAGAAGACATTTGGTTCCAGAGGTCCCAGTAGCTTGTCGGAGAACATTATACCTCATACACTTTCGAGGCTGACAGATTCCTGAGTTCCTGCGACCTTTATTACCGACTGAACGTTGCTCAGACACATTTTAACGTGATGCCTCAGTTTTATCACCCTCTCTTTTATTAGCTTTTTTCTTTCTTTCAGCTACGTTTCAGTCATCTATTGACAGAAGAATGTCTGTGCAGCATCCTTACCTTCAAGGAAGACTGTGTATTGCTAGTGGGCGTTTGTATCTAACCTCTATGATTATTCAAGCATCTAGGGCCTGCAATCCAATACAAAAACATTACAGATGTACATTAGATTTACACTGAGACTTCCTACGTAAAATTTGTACACATATTTGACAGATGTCTCACTAAATTGAGATTTTTCTTCTTTATTTATCAGTATAGCCTCATCCCTGACTTATATAAATGTAGTCTTCTTCTTTCTTTCCCCCTCCTCTCCTCTCTTGAATTTCTGTGAGCACTGGTTAATCATTACACCCTCTAATTGCTTAGGAGGTACATTGTCCATGCGGTTCTCTTGTCATTAATAACCTCTGTGGGAGTCACACAAGGATCACACATTGCTTCAAGCTGCATTGATACATTTTCTGCAGGTTTATTGTCCCTTCTTTCTTCGTGCCTTGCATCGGTGATGTCAATGATTGGTTCATTGTAACCACGATCAGAGCCTCCCTGATGGCAGGGCGAGAGGAGTTTTCCCTAGACAGTAAAACGTTGCAAATTAACATGTTAAAGGTCTGAGTTCTCCCAAATTGGTCCTCGTAGCTCTTCATCTAACCACTTAATTATGGTTGCTTTTCCATAAAGGAAAAACATGCATTCTGTGTTTCAGGAGCTTTTAATGTTAATTGGTTGAGGTAATTTCTATCCCTACACTGTATTGGCATAAAATGCGCAATTGTCTGTTCTTTCCTTCTTCCGCCTTTATGGGTGTTGCCTCACATTCACTCAAGATACATGGAGGAAGTAGATGTGGTATTATTGCCTCTCATCCCTCATTGCTTTGGCAGCAGTTGTCAGTGTGCTGTCCAGACTTGCTCTTTGCCCGAGGCATGGTAGCCATCTGTTGGAGGAGACTGAGTCTTTTAAAACGGACAGATATGCCTGTGTGTGTGTGTGTGAGAGAATCTTCTTGAATGTACACATGTTCATGCAAGCTGCTTCCATTTCCTCCTTGATTGGATATGAGAATAGGAAGTGGCACATGTGTCTCTGCGGCCTCTGGTCTCGAGTCTGGATTGGCACATTTCTCGACACATAGCTGAGAAGAACAGGCGGCATCGGGCCGCCTCACGGCTGGTGTGTAGGCGGCCGAGGACAGTGGGAGGAAGCTTGAGGTTGAGAAATGATGGATATTGAAATTAATTAGATTATTGAATAAGAGAGTGAGCGAGGCCGTGGGGAGATAGAGAAGTGATTAAAGCTATTTTGTTGCGTTTGTCTGTGTTTGTGTCAGAAAGTTCAGTATAGCCTTGTCTCACTGGATCCTGCTGCAAGTTACAGTTGCCGACTCAGCGTTATTGTTTTCTTTCCTCTTAAACCCTGTCCCCTTGTTTTTTTGAATTCCCATTGCTTCCTTTATCACTTTACTTACTCATCTTGGCATCAACACAAGCTGCCTCATCACTTTCCCCCTGTATAGCTAGTGATCTGTATATGAGGAGGATATTAGGAGGCTGAGAATTCAGGCGTCTCATTGGGTTATTGGTTTGAGTCTCAGTGGTGTCTCAGGCTGCTGAGAGTGAGAAAGGAGATTGTGAGAAGTGTCAAGTCAGTGATAAGTGATGTCTAACAGTGAGACGAGCCTTGCCTGCACCGGGACCAACATTTACCAGCACAATAAGGAAGCAAGAAAAGTCACATTAAAGTGAGATAAACAGCTTTTAGTGAATATTGATTTTGAAGCATCATGACAACCATTGTTTACCTCCACCGTCTTCAGAGTTGAGCCGTAAAGGAAGTGCATACTTCACATTTATGGGTCAGACCGTCACCAAGGGGTCAGATTGTTGATTTATTCAACAGATCTGCTCTGAAGTGGGGACAGGAAGCACCAGAGTGCCACCCCCTTACAGATTTAAAGGATGGGCTGAGCCTGACTTAATAAAACATCTGTGTTCTTTCCAATGTTTCTTTCTCTTTGTTTGTTACTTTGCTGTGTCTACATTCACAGCGGCAACACAAGAATCTGTCAAATAATTGTCTCATTAAAGTGCATGACATTCATTTTTCACACAGCAGAGCCGATGCTTTATTAATTTTTCAGTAAATTGTCTGCATGCCTGAAGGTTCAATACAAATGGCTGCAACAATTACCTCAGTAATTACACAAAGGCAGTCTATTTTGAACAGCATGTAAAAGCCTCTTTTAAAGAGGACAACATGAACATACTAGGGTTGTAGTATTAAACAGCCCACTCCTACAGAATGTGGACATAATATTATGAACACATACATTTTGCAGTTTATTTCAGTTTCAATTTCCCTGCAAGGAAAACTGCCCTTGTGGAAACTTTTAACTTTAATTTAGATTCAATTATATTGTACTGGTCTTATTATGGCAACACTGTTCCAGGCCATTGTAAATCTCATTAGGCCAAACTATTACTGAGCAATTGGTATCAGCTGGAAAGAGTCTAAATGGGAAAGAAAAGACAAATGAAAAATGCATTTTCTTATCTTTGTTTTGTGTCTTCTTCAACTGGATTATATTAATATTTAACATTAAAATGTGTCTTTTGTGATGCACATTAGAATTATTATTATTTTTGCTCATCAAAACACTAATTGACAAACATTTCTCACTTCTTCCCCATTATTGAAAATCCCAATATTGTTTTATTGCCCCAATGCACCCCCACAATCCCAGTTTCTCCTTTCATCATCTTTAGTGAGCTGTTTGTGAGGACATTTAGAGTGTATCTTAAAGAGTCCGTTGGGATTTCACTCTTTACTAATCAATATGATGCTCTAAGACTGAGCTTTTTTCTTGAGTGCTTATTGTCTGAACTCATTTCACGGTCCAGCATATGTTCCTCTCATCAGCAGTGAGGTTTAACTTCTCCACTCGTGTCCCCTCGAGCCTTTCCTCTTGCCAGTGGCCATAAAGCTATTTGCAGTGGCTGGCGAAGGCAGTCATGCTGAGTGAAAGGAGGTGGAGCAGTGTGAGTAACTTGTGTGAGCTGTAGCGCTGATTGGAAAGATCCAGGCCTAAACATCAACAGCGGGCCTGTGTTCTCAGCTAGCAGGCACCCACACTGCTACCTTTGTGTCCTGCTCCCAGTCTCACCAGGATGGGTCACACTTGCTCCAAAAACACGCGCAGGGTAAAAGCCTTAATAACGTGATTGATGAGGCCCTGGCTGCATTATGCAGATGCAACACATAGGCACTGCAGAAAGATAAAGAAATAGGCTGATTGATTTAAGCTCTTGATCCTCAGTCAGAGTAGTAGAAGCTACCAGTTCATTCTGTCCTCCTTTTATGTCTGGACATGTCAGTTTCATCATGCTTCACTGAATAATGAAACTGTAGAGACGGTGCGAGCATGCCAGGAATTCTGGCTGGCACACTTCTTTCTCTCGCCGGGTTTCATCGCTGGTCAAATGTGGGATATGATGAGGCTTCGTCAATTCTTCTCTCAGATCCTATTTCAACAAAAGAAAACTGAAATTCCTTATCGAGTTTCACAGTTAAACTGAAAATGTGTGTAAATCCAAATTGATGGTTCTGTTTTCCAGCCTGGTTGAGTAACCCATCCCTCAGCAGATATTCAGGTGGGTTTTGCTTCAGCTTTGCAACCTCCAGTTAGCCAAGAAAGCTTGTTAGTGCAGTTGAGTACTGCCTTGTTTGGACACCAGGCAGTCACCACCAATGCACAGGTAGAAAACATGACTACCTCAACAAAGTTCTACACTGTGGATAATGACACCATTTTATTATCATCATTTTCCTTCTACCAAGACAAATGCGTCTTTAAGTAGCCCGAATTAGCTGCTGATATGACTCAAACAAGTCATCGGTCTGTGTTAGTGAGGTGAAGTTCAACAGGCAGTGCGGCACTGAAACACTAGCTGCTGTCCCTGGCTGTAATATTCACACACATTTGTTCTACTGCTGGACTTTTAGGTTTCTCGACGATGCTGGGTAATTATACCTAAGATCCCCCAGCAGTTTATTCCCTTGGTATATAAATCATAATTGTATTTCATTCCCAGGTGGCCCTACGCAGCTACCTGCTGATCTCCAAACAAAAGTAGATATCCAAATGCAGGTGTACTCATTTGAGTCCTAATAAAGTACTAAGTGAGTCCCATGTTTCTTATCAATATAAACAGGAGGAATTTTTTGTCAGCTAACAATTTAATTGATGAAACCAAAATGTACTATGGGGACACACTTTTTTTAAATATCTTTCCTGACCCAAAAAGATCAATGTATACCTTCCTTTGATCGAAGCTGTTTCTATTTGAATGTGCCAATGTAATGTGTGTAGGGAATGCATCCAAAAAGGACCTTACTCACTTACCGTCACTGTCATCTGACCTGATTGTGTCACTGTTAATGGCACCTGTGAATACAGTCCATCCATCTTGGGTCAGGCCCAGGTTCCGTCCTGCGGCAGCTGGACCCCAGTTAATCCTGTGGGCTCCCTGGCACAGGTTCCCCTGGCACCCATCTCTGTGTTGGTTCTGCCTGGCTGCCAGTCACATTGTAACCCATCGGTAATCAGGCAATTTCCTGAGTCTTGCTGGGAGATTTTCAAATTCCCTGCTGCTTTCTCCTAGTTCTACATGTCTTCATGCTAATACCCTCTTCTTCCCTGACAAGCACGCAAACAGATGATATGTAAGCATGCACACGCTCTCACATTTTTTTTCTTTTTGTTCATTTATAAACTTTTTTTTTCTTTTACATATTTTGTATTTTATCAGTTATAGGGTGAAGAAACTGGACCAGTATACAGGAGCAAACTAACCTTATTCAATGAAACTGGAAACTGAACTGGCATCCCTCTTGTTTTTCCTCCCTGTGCCTTTTTTTTCCTCCTCATTTTCTGCCATGAGTCAACGACAACCACAACTGTTGCACATGTTGCCCAGTTGCTACGCAGTGGACAGTGTTTATTTTCCTGCAAACTCAACTTTTCTTCATCCTCTGCCCTGCACAAGCAGCAGATTCATCTTTGTCTTGGTGTTTAGTTAAATGCTTTAGTGCGTCTTTCATTTCATCTTTGTGTCAGTTCAGTTTGTTTTCAGAATGGTTGGGCTGAAGATCGGTTTTTAGTTATGTTTTAGGGCAGATCAAGTGTTTATTCTGCTCTGTTAGTGACAATAGAGTGAAAACATTCAAACAAAGCTAAATCTACCACAATTCTACTTTGGCACTTTGTGAGATCTGATTATGACAATGGTCTTTTCAGTCAACAGTATAGTTTTGTGTGTGTGTGTGTGTGTGCAGCTGCAGTCCTGACCTTCCATGGTCCAAAGGGAGATATGGTGATAATGCAGAGTTAGCCACAGATCAGACAAAGTGTGTTGTGCAATAGTGACGGGATAAGTGGTATCAATCCGACTGTCATCAGGCCTCAAGTTCCTGCCACAGCTTTTCCTCACAGAACCGCCAGCAACATACGCTTATTGTCCCAATCTTTAGAGCGATTTCCACTCGTATCACATCAGTTTCCATGACAAAAATCATCTGCAATGATCCCTCCGCAGTCCCAGCTCTGCAACTAAATGTGTGTGTGTTTCGTTCAGTTAAGGTTTTATTAGTAGAAACAAAGTGCCCAGTCCTCTCGGGATTCTGCAAACTGTCTTATTAAAGTGCATGTGCTTATACAGTATTGTTGGCAGCCTTTTACTGCTAGCTGGCAAGTATGAAATATTAAAACGCTGCAGTGCAGTGCAGGACTTCACTTGCCTCTGCATATGTGTATGTGCATTTAGAGGGTCACTGTGTGTAATGAGGAGCAAACTGTATTTTGCAAGGAAATCATTTAAAACTTCAGACAGATTCCACATGCCGCTTGAGAATATACAAAGTCTGCCGTGTGTGCGTGCGTGCGTGCGTGTGTGTGTGTGTGTGTGTGCATGCGTGTGGGGTGAGAGAGAAAGGCCTGCTAGCTTGGATCCTGGTCAGATTCATCAATTCACAGGTCTAGGAAGTACATTCTGGCAGTTTGGCTGCAGACCCGCATGTCTGTGGCTCGGCCACAGAGGCCAGGGACAAACTTGGTCTTGTTGTGTGGCTCTCCTCCAGATAAGTGCAAAATTATAAATTAGTTTCCTTTATTAGTGCTTAAACCCTAAGAGGTTGTTCTCGTAGATATAGTTATACAGAGTGGCTGTGTGGAGGTTTAAGAGAAGACAATTTTGATGGCCTTTTGGCTTCAAACCAGTATTGTGGTTCTAACCAGCATAAATGGAACAGAGCTTGTCTGTAACAGCACACGATTCATTCACAGCTAAATATTCCATCTGCATTCTGACAAAATAACTGGATTTGCACACTGCCCATTTCCACTGAATCAATCTGCATCTTAGTTATTTCCAAGTTCTTTCAGCAGGGAATCTGTTTACAGTTTTCAATTCACTCTCAAGGTATGCAGTGAGCCAGAGAGAGAGAGAGAGAGGATTTCTTTTTTTGCTTTTTCCTCCTGCTTAACAATATGGCCCACAGACTGTACAGCAGATGGATGGGTGCTTCATTACAGTGTGATTTTCAAATTGCTTGGTGGGGAGAGTGGGGATTTCACAACCACAAGGTGGATGTAACATGGAGAGAGTCACAATGTGTGTCAACAGAAAATCACCTTCACAAACATGTACATGCACACTCAAGACCCTGAACATTCACACCCTTTTGGTTTTGTTACATCTTTGGTCACGTATTCAACCTGCAAACTATGTGATGACACGCCTTTTAGTTAAAATCTGTTGGATATTTGTTAAAACTGTTTGTCTTTCAAGGCAAACTGCACGTTCTGCTCTGTTAGCCAGTCTGAGCTCATGTACCACACAGGAGTAGGAGCTGACAGCTGTCTGTGGAAACTATCTTGGCCCATTTCTGCCCAGGGGTTTCTTCACTGGGCATGTGCATGTGCGTGCTGAATGCTGTGTAGTAGTGTATTTTGAGGGTCATCCCAGAAAGACTTCACCCTGGGCAAGTACGAGTGCGCTGACAGGCACCCCTGGGTGTGTGTGTGTAGTGTTAGATTCCTTGTGGCAGATGAGCTCCCTCTGGTCGCCTCGGGCTGTTAGAATAAACATAGCAGTGGATAAGAAAAGCCTATATTCTGTCAGTGCAAGATGTTTCCATTAAAATGTTAACTATGATAAAGTGACTCGAAATAAAAAGAGGGGGAAAGGATGGCAGGTTGTTTTTTGTTCCTTTAGAGGCTGAAAGTGGCCGGGGTGTGTCCTGTGAAATTAAGACACATCTGTATTACCATTTTAATTCAGACTACAGATAGAACTGACTGAGTTATAACTAACAGGGCTGAATCCAAGTATACAGTAAGAGAGAACAGGTTGGACTGGGGGGGGAAGCAAGACAAGGGTCCAGATGTGAGACGGCCTCTCTGACTGCCTGTTTACATTTCTCAGCTAACGGGAGTGTATTTTTAACCTCTGCCTGTTTTTGTTCTCTGTGCAGGTGCTGGAGAGTCGGGGAAGAGCACCATTGTGAAGCAGATGAAGTGAGTGACTGCTCATTGTTTTGCTTTTCCTCCCTTCATCTCTGACAAACGAGTACAGCACAAGTACATGTATTAGGAATATTTAAATATACATGGTTTTCCAACATTTTTTTGAGGATCAGTATGTTCTGCATTAACATGAATTGAAGAATTCTAGCAGCTCATTCCTTTGTGAATATTGAAGTAGTAGAAATAGTTTGCAGCACAAATGACGCCTCACAACAAACTATTCTGGGTCCTTTCTGTGTAGTGTTTGCACTACATAATACATGTTCCCCATGAATCATCACGTTTCACGAAGTATGTTTCCATCCACCTGTTTTTACGCACATTTTCTATTTGCAAATATAATAGCCTGAATGGAAACACAGACTAAAATCTGCTACAGATCACACATCAGATCAGTGTGGAGCGATGAGACCTTCTTCAAATATGAACATTAATATTAATGCATGACACATTTCTAACACGTTTTCCAGATGGTTTTATTTTGCATGAGATTTAACTGCCGCTCTTTTACTTAAATCTCAATGCACCCTCTTCTGCAATGGCAACGGCAACATAATGCAGCTAACTCCTAATATTAACATAGCAATAATGGATGGAAACGCTCATTGATGTTTTTTTAGTTTTTTTTGTGCCAAATTTCGCATGGAAACATTTCTGCTCTTTGTCTCTCTCTCTCTCTCACACACACACACACACACACACACACAGATGTATCTTCCTTACCACTGCAGCCAATTTTGTATACAGGGATGTCACCCCCGATATAGTGAGTAATGTATAGAGTTTGGTCCAGTTAGCTTGGCGCTTTTGGCTCATAGCCAACAGGCTTAAAATAGGCCATTAACAGGCACCATGAACATGTATCACCTGCCGTATGGAGGAGAGACAGTTAAGAGATTGACCAAATCGATTGGGGAGTCACTGCGCAGAATAGATATCTTTTGACATCTGTACTGCACTCTACGGTGCTACACATGGACCGCAACAGGTACCAGGAAAAAGCTTACTATGCACAAGCTGACATGACCAGCGCAACTGGCAAGGTGGCAATGTTTGAAAGAATTTGTTTCAAACAACAAAGATTAGAGTAGGAGCAGTACAAACGCTAGTGTTCGTTGTCTTCTGTACAGCCTAGGCTCTGATTATTGTGTACTTAAGCATAAATGGAGCCGCTGGTTTCCTGGCTGTGAAATGTCACTCTCGTCAGTCTGTCTGAAACCCTGCCTACTTGTCTTCAAAACAAGGGTTGAGAAGATAAAACTGAATTGAATGAAAGTTCCCTAGTCTTCCTGTTTTCTGTTCTGAAGCGATTTGACAAATCCCTCAGATATACAATGTTCTCTAAAATCCTTTCACATGTGCACATCAGCGAACACCTACACACTTGATGCTTTTGCTTTTGATATGTCATTAACACGAGCACACATCCACTCCCCCACGTCCATGTACACACGTAGATACACATACAAATAAACAAACAACAAATGTCTCCAAATGGCCACATTTCTCTCTATACATTTTTAAAAAACATGTTTTTAATCTACTCATTGAAGTCACTCAAACCCACCAATATAGACGTATTTCACAGAGGACATTATTAATTGTAATGATTAATAGACAATACCAGGGTCCTGGAACTGGTCAAGGTTATTGGTATGCAGTAATTACTGATTTCTTTTAATGTATACATGTAGTTTTCCTGCTAGGTGTCAAAATATCTTTGCCCCTTAACTCACAGTGAAATGAAAAGAACACCTAGTCTTCCCTTCTGTGAATTATTTCGGCTACCTAAACATAGAGAACTAACAACTTACTGAAATGTAACTCCTCAGTACCAAACTAGACTCACAGCTGTATGAAGCTCTTTTTATGCAAGATGGACAATAATCAATTTCATACTTAATTCTTAATTCTGACAAAAGCATTGTTATGCTTGCAAAAATGTTTGAGAGTCAGAGGAAACTGCTGGATTAATGACAAGGTGTCATTTAATCTCGTTTTGAACTATTTGAGGAACTTGGGGGAAGAAATCTCTCCATTTGACAGTAGACTTGCATGTTGTGACAACAAAGGATAATTCTGCTTTCAAAAATGTGACAGTCACAGGATATGACAGCATTAATGATGGGATTTCAATTTAATCCAGTTCTAGGATTCTATTGAAAATGTCCCCCTGGTTGACAGTAGACGTGCAAGTTATTTTTAACACAGCGGTAGTGAAATATTTAAATGGGGAAGGAAGCAGCTCCCGAGTTTTCAGTTCACTTTGTCTGATTCACTTCAAAGGATCAAATGTCCTCAACAGATTTCATTCTGATGGACAGTTAAACCAAGAATGAAATACTGTGGATAGGGTGTGTATTTTGATGCAGATCTGGATTCAGATGCAGATTACAAACTTTTTTTTTTTTAAATATTAGAATACATTGTGCCTTAGGGAGGGATGAGCTTTATGAGTGCTTCCTATTGTAGTTATAGATTTATTAGCAATTGAACAGTTATGTGTTGAAAGACACTCTACATTCAAAGAAGTAAAATTTGCATCTGGTTCAGGTGCAGAAAGCACAATTTTCTGATATTCTCAAATGCAAAGAGCTAGGTGACACTTTGTCTCCAGCTATACCTGGTCCACACACGCCAGCCTAATGTTTAAGATTACGATAAAAACATTTATTTAAAATAGTGCTTTCTAAAATAAAGCTTGCAAAGTGCTTCACAATCAAGTCAATCAAAAACGATTTTTTGAAAAGATCCAAAGTATCGTTTGGATGGGGAGGGAAACACTGCAGGCTTTCAGTTGTCTTGGCTGTGGCTCAACGTGTTTCACAGCGGGCTCGCTTGCATTTTGATGAAGTCCCATTCAGCAGATCACACAACCAGTCCTGGCTGTGTGACTGGAGTCTCTGGGCTGTGACAGACCAGGGGAGATGGTTCTGTTTGGTTTCCAGCCCAGCAGCTTGTGTCTGAGTCCCATGCTTTTTCAAACACATGCCTCTTTCTCTGTGTCTCTTTCCACAGTTCCAAAAGCAAATCTATATTTGTTATAGTGTCTGCTAGCTGAGAGATAAAAAGCGGCTGAATTTTCAACCCAGCAGTGTTGTGATTTGTGTTTTATACATTCTGGACTAGATCATCTTTTATGGATCTGATAAAAAAAACTCTACAAAAAATAAAAATACAAATAATGAACATTTTCACAATGAGACTATTATATTTAGCAGGATAGTTTTTCTTTTACATTTGCAGCTATGGCCAAACTATAAACAAGCAAAACACACATCAATTGTACCTTCTCTACGAGGGTATAGGTTTGGTTTCACTTACTTTTATTTTTAAGGCACTCACTCTATAATCAGGTTAAGTTTACACAAAGCACTTTGGTTTACTACGTTATCTTTGATTAATGTTAAATAGACAATGTTTAGGAGCATTATGATAAATGATTTGGTTATTTTGTTTACCTGAAGAATGCGCACAGGTGGTGAGAGTACCTTTTTCAGCCTGGGCAAAAACATCCGAAAACACTATTTTACCCCATTGTATGTAATGTGCAATCATAAGTAATAATCTCAGTATCATGTTTTATTGTCACATTATGATTTCAGGTTAAATGACACACTAATGTTTTTTTTGTTGTCATCCTCTTCCCCTCCCTTCTTCTGGTCTCTGTTTTCAGGATTATCCATGAGGATGGGTACTCAGAAGATGAGTGTAAGCAGTACAGAGCAGTTGTCTACAGCAACACAATCCAGTCCATTATGGCCATCATCAAAGCCATGGGCAACCTTAACATCGTCTATGAGGAACCTACTAGAGCGGTAGGTGTCTGACAAAACCGTTGACACTAAAGTAACTTTTCCCTCTGCAGTAGCAAGACGTAAGTGAAAGGGTGTTTCAAACACAGCTAGAATGACAGCGTCATTGCAGAAAGAAGATTGTGAGGCTGTTGCATAAGCCGTTGCACAACTCGAAAGACATGCCAGCTAGAGAGCGTCTCCAACCAAGCTAAATGTTCCTGTTTTTGTTTTACTATATTGTTGTACTCTGTTGTTTAGTAATAGAAAGCTGTTAAAGGTTATTAACACAACCTTCTGGGAATCTGTTAAAGTACCATGTAATATAGCTGCTCTCGGTACTAATCACAACCAAAGCCTCCACTCTGCCTCCATCCTCACCTCCTACATCTAGCATTAAGGATTTGAGGCAACAGAAATTATGCAGCTCAAGAATTTCCCCCGAGTGTGTAGTGTGACAATTTTTACTTGGAAATCAACTCTGGGTAGAAGACGCTTAAGACGGACTTCTCTCTCTCTCTCTCTCTCTCTCTCTCTCTCTCTCTCTCTCTCTCTCTCTCTTTCTCTCTTTCTCTCTCTCTCTCTCTATCTCTCTCTCTCTCTCTCTCTATCTCTCTCTCTCTCTCTCTCTCTCTCTCTCTCTCTCTCTCTCTCTCTC
>JAVQJL010075250.1:0-28025 GCA_036024295.1 Nannoperca obscura | reverse complement strand
GTCAATGTCTTGACTCTATTTTCTATTAATTTCACAACGTATGGTGGTGAATAAGTGTGACTTTTCATGGAAAACACAAAATTGTTTGGGTGACCCCAAACTTTTGAACGGTAGTGTATGTCAGAAAACGATGCCAGGTTTGGCTAGTTTTGCTTAGGACATTAGTGTCCCTGGCAATCATTTCAAATTTACACTCTGTACAGTCTGTTCTATGTTTGCTCTTCTGCTAATGTAAAATACGTGTGACTGCCACAATAAAAACGATTACTTCCACCACAAACTCTGCTTCAGTAAACCCTGGTGGCATCAGACATTTATCCCCTAACAGACACACCTGATGAACTTACTTCTTGCATCCTCTGTAGCCCAGCCTACATTTCCTGTCATAGATCTCTTTATTCCAAATGAAAAATTACGTGCAAAATATATCTTATTATAATAGAAATGTCAATATGGAGACTCTCTAGATAAAAGTGGTTGCTGTCCTGTTGAAGTGTCCTCGACACTGAATCCTGATTAAAGAGAAACCCCTCAGTGAGAGGATGTTTGCACAATTAGTTTTTTTGTAAAGAACTTTAGTTAAGGTTGCAGCAGCGAGGTTGTTGTCATGGCCAGTGAGCACCAGGACATAATGCATTGTTTTGTTTTTTTTACATTTGTAGAGAATGTTTGAAGCTACATGAAACACATTTTCTTTAATTTGATGTATTCAAAGATGATGGCATAAATAGCTCAGTCAGTTTGTACCTCTGTTAACATCTCTCCTCAGCACATCAAGCACAGAGACGCCCAAGCTCCCTCAAAGAATAATTGATGCTGTGAAGCCATACATTTATACACCGGAGGAAGGTAAATATTGCGTTTTGGTCTTGTGTTATGTCTGGTCTCATGTTTTTGAGTGTTATCTCCTGTAATATTTTATACTTTACTTTTTTTTATTTCAAACAGCATTCCGTTTTCCCCTGAAGTTGGCGATATCTGGTGTAGTGTCGTTCATAACCCTGTATCAGGTAACCACTATACACTATATGTATGTATGCTGTATGTCTTGTTCTGTAGAAATATAAGAAAAAAATCCAGTGTGTGTAAAGGTTATAGATATTCAACAGTGTCTCAAATCTTTATTGACTAGACTCAATCATAACCATAGCCTAATAAATAACTTCATGTCTAGACTTGTATAGATAATATCAACAGATTACATTTTACCCTGCTGTTTCACTGGGATCTCATCTGTAAAAGGGTAAGAGTTTTTCCAGTAATGAATAAATGTTGTGGGTTTATTTGTTTGTTTGTTTGTTTTAGGTGGGTCTTCTACTGATCTCTGCAGTGGTGCCTTCTCTCCAGACTGCCCGTTCTGGAGTCGATGAAGACATCGCCAACGTTTTAGCTGGCTTCAGGATTGTGCTGTCTCCAGACAAACGAGAAGTGGTCAAAATAGTGGTTTATTACATGTGGTGCGTAGAAGGTGAGTGAAGAAAGCAGAAGCAGCCATTTAGTGACATAGAGATGCGGGATATACACGTTTTTATTTTGCGAAATCACACATGGCTACATTGTTTTTAGATTAGAAAGTATTACAACATGACATCTTCCCACAGTAACCGACCTGATATGTCCTGTGCTCTCTTGCCCTGCAGTGTGCTATATCTCAGCGATGACCCTGTCTGGCTTGGTCAACCTGGCTATGCTCATGCGCTCCATGGTTCTGCATCGGTAGGTGTGAGAAAAGAGCCGTACAATAGCTGTCTTATTCTTATTTTTCTGTTCTCTTTCCAAAGTTTCCAAGAATCGAGAGCGTGCTCTGCATTCTGGTTCCTTCATTATAATTTGATGGTTCACAGAGGAGTTATTATAACATAATAGAGTACTAATCGTCCATACAGACAGAAAAGCATTCAGTGTGCGCTTACTGCTGCTAGAATTGAAAATGACTATTAAGATAAGGGATGAAATACTATTCCATTACCATAAATTAAGTCGCATTAAAAGAAATGGGTTTCCGTGTCCGGTATTGAATTCGGCCGGGTGCCATGCTAAATTACCTCTTTAATTTACTATCTCATTTGTACATTTACTGATGATTCAGTATGTGTATTGCATAGTGCTGCATTTTCTTGATTGTGTTTGTGCTTCTGTAGGTCAAACCTAAAGGGGCTCTACAGAGGAGATATCTATAATGTTTACAACTGCCAGAGAAGTATCAGGGCTTCCCGGCCAGCACTGGTCTGCTGGATGGGATACACCAGCTTCACAGCAGCTCACATCTGCCTCGGTACAGCTGCAAATTGAACACTAAAGGAACAGAATATAGATTATGCTGAATTCTTTTTTCTCTCTCTTTTTTTTTTTTGGGTCTCTTTTGTATCTCTGCAGCTTAACTTTACATTTTGTGTATCATATGTTGCGTTTTGTACAATATACAGTACTTTACTCTTTACTACATAGAGGGATGTGTTTGTCCATCAGATAGTGGAAAACCAGTAATGGCAGATACAAAAAAAAATCCTCACTTAGGCCAAAAAGCCTCCGCCAGATATTTAATTTCAACATTTCATGCCATATTAATAGTTCTGTCTGTTCACACTCCTTTTTATGTTTCTTAATGCATCTTTCTAGCAACAGATTAACTCAGCTAGATTGAAGATTTGTCAGGGTTTTACATGTGGTTCATGAAAGGACACAAGGACAATGTCTTTCTTCCTCCACTGTGATGTGTGAGAGGAGTAGGCCTGCAGTGTAGATTTGGTGGAATGGTGTAAGCCGTGAGACCCTGACGCTCTGATCTCTCCGCTGAAGGCATGATGGTCCAGACCATGGTGTTCTTCCTGTGCCTTCTGATTGCTGTCTTCCTCGTCATTGTGCCAGTCCTGCACGGACAGAATCTGATCCTCTTTCAAATCCTGTGGGGCATGTGGTGAGCTCATTAAACTTGACTAAGGCATAATTCCCTGCCGCAACACTTCTGTTGGCATGTGAAAACCATATAACTTCACTTTTTAGATGATTTTAATGTTTGAACTTTAAAACCATCTTTTAAAAAACACTGGATAAACTCAAAGATGCACGTTTGTTAATGTAGAATTGATGCTTTCTTAGTTCCTGAAAACCTGACACCTTTAGGTGATATATTGTTTTGTTGGTTACCAAATGGTTTTTGTGCCTCCTGTCTTTCTTGTATCACCGCAGGAGATGTTTGATTGTTGATTTTGTCCTTTCAGGCCCTTCTGGCTGATGATTCTTTTGTCTGTGTTGATTCAACACATCACCGGCAGGTTTTGCTTCATCAAAAAAACAGCAGGCACACGAGACCTAGACAACAGGTAGAGTTACTGTATTGTTGCTCACTTATTTATCGTTTCTAAGTGTTTTACTGTCACATAATTGCAGCATATACCTGTATGTTTGATGCATTCTGTCCTATCTTACAGGGGTAATCTGTTCCTACTGACGTACCTGCTGTTTCCAGTCAATGTTCTGATCGGGGTGCTACTGGCAGTGTGGCGCATGATCATCACAGCCCTGTTCAACATTGTCCACATGGGACGCATGGATATCGGTCTTCTTAACCGCAATGTGGAGGCATTTGACCCAGGTGAGCCAGATATTCTGCAGGTTGTACAGATGGACTCAGCCACGATGTCACTGTCTGGAATGCTGGCCAGGCCAAAGCATTAGGTCATCTTCAATGTCATCTGCATTAAAGATATATCTTCATATAATCGATAGCTTGTACATTGGCTGTCTCACCTCATTATACATGTTTAAAACAACAAGGCATTGCTATGGAATTCAGTGCTCAATTATATTTTACATTTCTCTCCTTTTTTTTTCCCCTCTTAGTCCCCGACACACAATGTTAACACATTCATTGGTATTAACATCACGCTTTTACATTTTGTAGATGCCACTGTGGGTTTTTTCTCCACTCTCACTGCGGAGGCTTAAAGAGAAGCAATTTTCTATGAGCAAATGCACTTCTACTGATCCCACTTAGGACAGAAATGCGTATCCTATCCTCTTTCCCCTGCTAGCAGCTCAGTGCAGCTCGTATGATATCTGTATTCTGTGCAGTGCACGGGGCAGTAATTGCACGCCGATCTCTGAAATGGCTGCAGATTTAAGACATCTGTTGTCAGGAAAAGCAGGTGGTTAAAAGAAAAAAAAGAAGTGTGATTGTATGCCCATTATGTGTGATTGCCTCAAAGCCAACAAGGGGTGTAGTCCTATGTGTTTATTGCTTTTGCTCAGTCAGAGTGATCCCCCCCTCCCTGTCTCTGTCTGCAGCCTACCGCTGCTATGCTCATTATCTGAAGATTGAGGTGAGCCAGTCTCACCCCGTGATGAAGGCCTTCTGCGGGATGCTGCTGCAGTCTATGGGCCAGAAGACCAATACTGCACAGAGGTCATGGGATGCTGAAGAGGGTCTGTAGCACAAAACTCACATCGCACTCTACACACTTACTCTGTGCACAACGACTTGGTTCTGTGGGTGCAGTGCGTTCATACATTTAAAGGATAAGGCTGATGTTTTTCTATGTTCTTATTGTCAACAAATCCAGTGAAAACACCACAACCAACAATATGTTAGTCATTCTCCTAATGCTTTCTGACTTCCCTACCCTGTCTGTGGCACTTAACCCCAAGCACTTCCTACTGAAGACATAAAAAAAGCTCTTTTTTTCTTTTTCTTTTGTCATTAATGTCCATTACCAAACTCTGTAGTTTTTTGCAAACGTTTCTCAAACAAAAGTAAATGGAGTAAATTGTTTCTAATAGTTTTTGAACAACAATGAAGCTCTATGGCACATATAAATTAGATATATCAGGCTTTGGCTACAAAGCAGTACGTGGTTTTGGTCTTTTCATGACAATAACAAAAATAATCTATCTATCTTGAACCATATCCTTTAAATGGTAGATCTACCATTAAGGTCAGTGTGACTTCTTTAATTTCTCCAGGGAGGTTTTGAAATCAGTCACCAGGTCACATAATCAGATCATAACACCGTCTTGCACGCGCAGAAGAAATTAAAGCTTAGCAGTTCTGATTTAATATGTCGAGGGGGAATTGAGTCTCACTGTGGAATAATATACAGTCCAGCTGTTGGTCTCAGTCAAATCTTTCATAAACTAATCAGCCGTTCTCATGGCGTGCCCACACTCGCCTGAGCCCTCAGCCTGTGTCACCAACACACAATACGTTCCTATACTGTAGATTGCCATTATACATATTAAATACAAATGAAACAAATGTATTATTTATCTACAATAATTTAACTCAAATATGAACAGCTACCTAAAGACTGGTTGCTGATCTGCAGTGATGGTTCTGGCTGAAGCAGGGCTTGAATGATAGTCGCCTACACAGGTGGTGACGTGTGAACATTATATTATAGTGAGAAATCGGCAGGAAAATGCATCAGGCTTGTTGTGGAATCCAACTCTGTCTGGTACCTTGTCACAGCTGAGCCCAATTACAAGTGTGCAGTCGAGATGTTGCTTGTATTCATCTAGAAAACAATGCATTATCAGGAATAATCTATTGTATTACAAAGATTAGTTCTCGAGTAGCTGATTACACAGCTGAGCTATACGCTAATTGCCTGTTTCATATTCATGTGGCCCAAGGGGCTTAAGCTTTCAGTGTGTTAATGGCAAGCCCAGTATACTCCTACCATGCTTAGAGGATTAGAATATGATTGCTTTCTATTATTATTCTTTCTTTAGTATCTAGCTGGTCCTGGGTGGCCTTCAAAAGTCATTTCCCTTTCCAGTTAGGATATAAAAAAAGGGGGGGGAGGGGGGGGGATTTATTCTACTTGTGCATATGTGACATACCGTCGGTGGTTTCACAATGTCTGAATGTCCTCAGGGATCCAGCTGGTCCAGCAGGAGAAGAAACAGCACAAACTGTGCATTGCCAAGAAGGCCCGCAGGCACTGGCAGCTCCTCTACACCCTGGTCAGCAACCCCTCCCTGGTGGGCACCAGGAAGCACTTCCAGCGTCAGACGGCAGAGAGCTTTCTGAATGGAAGCCTCAACCGCAGCGCCAAGGAGGGGAGCAAAAAGGAGGCAGAAGCCGCTGCCAGCAACTGAACACCAATGTGACCCTGATTAAGGATTGGCTGCAAAGTCTCTCTTAGTTTTGGGAAAATTCTGCAGCCACATTATTTCTCCACACCTACTGTAGATGTGTCTGAATTTGGTGAAATAAGTGCACTTATACTTCGGTGTCACATGTAGCAATATTCACCAACCCTCTCCTGTCTGGAGACTGTGTGTCCACTCCGTGCTCTTCGTGTTCGCCTAGTTGTTTTAAATGTGAGGGCCACAGTCTCCTGTCTTATGGGAATGCATATGTGGCACCGACCTCCCATGTAAACACACTCATCAAGTGTCATATTCTGCGCGTTTATGTGCTTATTTTGGGATAGCGCTCATTTGCATAATGTTTCAACCTGTAGGTTAATCACGTTTTTCAATATGTTGTTATCATACAATGCAAATGTGTAGTTGTCCAAACTAAACACCTGGATGTGCAGTCCACTAAAGAATTTCAAAGAGGGTATTATTAATATTTAGAACTATTTATGAATTTACAGAATGAGCTGTTTCATAGACTGGGTAACACATTTCTTTTTTTTTCAATTGTACACACTTTCTGTAATTAACCATAACCTGTGGAATTATTTGTAGATCTTTAAGTCCAAAACCACTTGCTGCCTGCTACCGGCCTTTTCTTATATTGTTGTGGTTTCTGATATTCACAAATGCCGACTTTTACTAAGTGAAAATAGGCTATGAACACCCGCAATTTCCTTGTGATTTCTGTGAAAATAAAACTGAAACAAGACTATTCAATCATTTGTGTTATTACCGTTGTTCATCGTGGAGTGGGTTAATTTAGGAGACATATATAATTTACGTAGCGTGATGCTGTGTTGTGTTGAGCGAAACTAACTGAACAGCAGCAAGATGAAGACAAATGGAGGCTTTGCATTAATCAGCGTTTTGGTTTCTCCACAAACGCACTCCCCAAATGTGTGTGTGTGTGTGTGTGTGTGTGTGTGTGTGTAGAAAATATGACAGACATGAAAACAAGCTCCCATAATAAAAAGGCATCAAATGAAGAAAACACATTTCTTTGAAAAACAAAATAGGCTACCGTGCGCTGAATTTTTGAAAGATACCTGGTGGTATCAAATTGTACTGGTGTGTGATAGTATTTTGGTTCCATTAGGCCACTATTTGAGCTGCATTTTGAAAAGAATGTAGCCGAGTTTAATTATTTACCTGAAACCCGCAGTAGGTCAAAGAAAAATCCAGAAAATAGCCTGTTTCATATGTTTTATTAATTCCACTTACATAAAATTATATCAAAAAATCTTGAAAGGTCGCGGCTTTTTCGTTTCGTTTACAGTTCACAAAAACGTACTATACGCATCAAATTACAAGACAGTGAAGCCGCCAGACGCCCTTTGTGTTGAGGCTTCGTAGAAACTTACTTACCGTCGTAAAAAAAAGGATATTTGCAATTCACATGGCTTTACATCACAGGTTGACATTAACATCTAAAGACCTCTACACTACACTAATAAAAACCACACAAGGAAATACGCGTGACATGCCGTGGACACGGTCGTCGTACAAAACGCGAGTAAAGCGAGCACCCGTTGATAAAGAGGTTAAAGTCGCACAGTTTTCAAGCCTTACATTACGTCAAACAACATTTAGTTGGTCAGTGACCCGGGGTTTCCCGTCACGCACAACACTGTTGGAAAGTGAACTTTCTCTTTTGGACACACAGGACAGCGGGCAGGTCAGGCGCAATAACACCGAAACCAAATATGTGCATCTGGTATCATTTAATCTTTTTTTTTAAATTATTATTTCATCCACATCCTTGCACACAGTTTAGAAAGATCATGTTGGTCCCTGATGTCAGTTTATTTTAAATGGCTTTGAAACCTATGGCACCTTTTGCTTGTGTTTTATTTGTTTGTATTTTTTTGTGCTCTCAAATATCGTTATTGAATATTTAATATCCCATTTTTTCGCGATCAATTACGCGTCTCGCTGTTTAGAAAATTTGCGCACCATGCCCATCCGCGTCTGTCCTGCAGGAAGGGAACATTTTGCTCCTTCTCTGTCAGTTGTGAGGTCTGATAAACTGTAGAAAGCTGTGCTATCACTGTAAATGCATGTTGCTTATTTTAACCTTACAGTAGACTACAAACGTCACACGAATCACTTCACAATCTCAAGTGATTGACGGAGTTTCTGAGGTAAAAACATTTTAATATCCACCTTTTTTTTTCTTTTTTAAATAAGAAGCCATCGTTTTTCACGTGTAGTATTGGTGGGTGAGTTACCTGCTTACTTGAAAGTAAAATATTTTACAATACACTCGCAGACGTCCGCGGAGCTCAGCGGCTTGGCTGCTTGTAGTTGCCGTTGATCTCCTCCGAGATGTTGACTGCCTCTGCTCCCAGCGGTAATCTGTCACTGTACTCCGAGCCCATTTCAAACTCCTCCTGGTTGGTTTTGGATGAAGATCCGGGGATGGACTCCGTCACCACGCTGCCCTCAGCTTCTCCCTCTCCGTCCGCGTCCTCTCCCTCGGCTTCTCCCTCCCCCTCGCCCAACTCGCTTGGGTTGAAGGTTTTCTCGGACTCCACGAAAGACGCCCTGGGATCAAAATCTCCAGTCATTTGTTTCTCCATCTGATCCGGATTCTGAGCCTTCATGATCAGCTTGTAGGTCTTACCTTGATACTTGTATAACAAATGGCAGCAGGTGGCCCCCAGTAAGGGAACAGTTGCCAGACCCAGTAGGAAAATGCTGACAACCACGATGATAAGCAGGGAGGGGATCTTCTTCCTAGTTGTGAAGACTACTTGGACTTGGCAGTCCTGCCCCCCATAGGTGAGACAAAGAGTGTAATTGGTGCCAGGCTGTAAACCATGAAAGCGGTAGGCATTAACCCCCTCCTCTATGTTGGACCACTGAACCATGGAGTGTCCATTACCCGTATTTACACAGAGGTAGAGCATGTCCAGGGTGGCTTTGCTGGATGAGGACTGGAACAGACCCAGGGGCTCTTTATTCACTGTTTCCTGGTTTTCAGTTTGACTGAGATGAAGGTTTGATTTGCTGCTGGGAAGCTGCAGCGGATTCAGCTGCACTTTGGCCTCCGTCTCCGACACTTCCAAAGCAATAACACCAAAATCAAAAGTGTACTGCTTCAGGTCATCCAAGCTCAGGTTGAAGGCATGGTTGGAGATGTATTCGCTGCTGTCTCTCACGCCGCACTTGCTCGCGAAGGCTGGTGGCGCCTCCTTTGAGGCACTGCCGACCTTCTCTGTGCCGTAACTTTTGTCTGACGAACCGTCAGGGCTGCCCTTTGTCTTTTCGTCAGTCTTGCTCCAGTTGATCACATTATTTTTGGAGAAATTGGGCTCCTCAGGCTTTTTATCAGAGGGACGGATCTTGTCCACTGTAGAATCGAGCTTCGAGCTGCTGCCCTGTTTTTGGGTGGCTGCCATAGCCACTTTAACACTGCTCTCCGCCTTACCTAAATCATTCACCGCAGAGCAGCTGTAATTTCCATCTTCCTTTTTACTCATACGAGGGATGATGAGAGTGCCGTTTCTAAAGACGAGGAACCCATAGTTGGTTGTTTTATCACTAATTGGCACGTCATTTTTCTCTCCGGTGGAGGGCAAGGGGAACAGATAGTTCTGATTTCCTGCTGTGACCTCCCAGCTGACCTGTGGTGTGGGGCTCCCTCTCGTCTCACAATTTAAGATGACCATAAAACCCTCGGAGACCACTGTGTTCTCAATGTTGGGCTGGTAGGTTATTGTGACAGTAGGGGCCTTACAGTCCAGTTTGGGAATCGACGTAACCATTGTACCCTTCAGGTGTTCAGGGGCCTCACACAACATCGAGTTTGGCTCGGGGACAGAAATCTTTGTTGTTGCGAGCCAATCCCTCAGCCACTCCAGGTTGCAGGAGCACGTGAAGGGGTTGTTAAAAATCTGAAGGTGGGACATGGAGGAGAGAGCACTGAAGGTGCCCTCCACAATGGTGGTAAACTTGTTGTTGTTGATGCGCAGTGACCTCAGGTCCTTGAGGGTGGAAAAGGCATCGTTTGGAAGGTTCACCATCTCATTGTTGTTCATTTTTAAGAGCTGCAGGGCGGTGAGGTTGTGCAGATCCTCCCACGGAAAGTTCACAATTTTGTTGTGACTGATGTCCAGGTTGCGGAGCTGTATCAGGGGGGCCAATGTGTCCCTCTCTATGGTAACTATCTCATTGTGGGCCAACCAGAGAGAGGTGACCTGTGTGATGTTGATGAAGCTTTTACGTTTCAGTAATTTGATCTTATTGGCAGAAAGGCTCACAGTGGTAACATTGGAGGGGAGACCCACGGGGACCACCAGCAGTTCTTTGTAAGCACAGTCTGCAAACTGGTGGGCAAATTTATCCTGGCAGCTGCAGAGCTCTGGACAGCACTGCACAAAGCCAACCACCACAGTCCACAAGGCAAGGTGCTGCAGGAGCCGTCTCGCCATTTTCTGCACCTGCAAGTATCAATTAGCAGACTTCAGCCAAATGTAAAAAATGTCATCAGGCAATCACATAACATCCATTATGTACATTACACAAGCGGAAATGCACCGTGGAAGCTTATGCTTTTTAAAGGGGCATCAAAGCTCTTTAACACAACTCAAGATTGCATTACAAACTTATAAAAACAAAGAAACTGATATCAAAATCTGGTGAATACTGCTGCTGCTGCTGCTGCTGCTGCTGTCATACAATCGGACTGAAAGCACCACATGCAAAGTTTCCTTTTGTTTCGCACTGCGCAAAAATAACACTGCTTTTCTTTAAGAGTTTTGCACATCCGTGTACTTATAAAAGACATATATGTACATAAGCTATGCTGTGCCGGTGTGTGGGACATATTTGCAGCAATTTCGAGGTCAGTTGGTCTCTCCTGCTCTGAGCGCGTTTCCACGGATCAGACGAAAAGACTCCGTATTGAAACGCACTTTATCCAAAACATTTTACTTTCAGCAAGAGTTCAATTGCAACATTTGCATTATCAGTTTCCACAGAGGTGTAGCTTTTTGCACCCATGAACAGATGCCCTTGTGATTCATCACAGTTGCAGTTTGACCCACGGGGCGATGTTTTTCATCTTAGCTTTGGCATCTGGATTCTGCTCAAAGTGTGCGTGTGTTTTCTTTTTCATTTCTTTTTTTTTTTTTTAGAAAACTGCCTCATTAATACAAATCGTCTTACCTGTCCAATGTCAACTTCAATCCCGTGCCTTATTAATCACTCTCGGAGTTTACAGTCCTCTGAAACAAGTTTAATGGTCGAGAAGAATCGAGTCCTCATATGACGTGGATCCTTTCACATGACTTTTGCAGGGACCGAAAGCGTTGATAAAGAGCGGTGGAGGGAACATTTTCTCCCGGTGAGTCGCAGTTGCAGCCCGATGGCGCTTTTTCCCCCTCTCTCCAGCTAGTGTGGGATCCGCTGCGCGTCCCCGCCGCAGCGGAGCGAGAACAGGAACCGTGAACGCGCAGCCTCTCCCATCTCTCTCTCCTTATTATTAAAGATACAGAAGCTCCGGGTCCTCCACCCTCAAAGAAAATTCATAATTTAGGAGCCGATGTTTAATTAATCACCCCGACCCATAGCCGGTAATCTTTGACCTCATTCGGTTTGGCTGCAGCCTATTGTCTTTAATTAAATCACCCAGCCAACAGTTTCCAAACGCACAGACATATTTTTAGTTTAGTTGTGCAGCGAGTACCACACACGCACGCACGCACACACACGCACACAGTGTCCAGCACTGCTGCATTATGAGAAGTGATCTTTTATAGGCCTACTTAATAAACAACAAAGAAAATGACTGACAAGAGGAGTCCAATGAGAGAATAAAATCATAATCTTCAGATCAGATAAAGATCATTTGATGGCATTTCATTGCAACAAGGTTATGTGACGCTCGAGCTGATTTGTTCGCTTAAGCGAATATGTTATTACCGGAAGTGGCATAGAAAGCTAATAGAAACCTCTTTAAGGTCATTCACAAATTTATTTTTTTTATTTTCTTCCGCAGAAATATTCTCAGTGGCGCTCATGTATAGGTTACTTTTTTGGTTTTAAATGTATGTGGGCGCCTATGACTTTAAGCCTATTATTTTCAATATTATTAGTCATTATAGTTACTTAAACGGTTTGAGTCATATGAACTATTATTAGTATTTGAGGAGGCTTGTTTCCTGCTCAAATATTGCCATCTTCTGGTGTACTGCAGAATGAACTCTATGTCTCTCAGGCAGTTCAAACAACAGACACAAAACACAACAAATATGTGTGTGTGTGTGTGTGTGTGTGTGTGTGTGCGCGCGCGTTGGTCAATTGAACTGCTATTTATCAAACTTAAAACATATCAATTTTCATTGTAACTGGGCACTCATTTATGTATTTTCAGTGCTGCTGTCTGTGTTAGATTCTGGTATAGCTGTGGAATAGAGCTGATACTTTACTATAAGTATCATGTAGCTTTCTTTATTCATAGTTTGGCTGCCCACTTCTTATATATCAGTATATCTGATGTTGTATCGACATCCTGTGGAAAATATTTCATAGGACTTTCATTGTAACTAATTGACTATATATGGTGTGTTATATTGTAATTCATGTTATATTTCTGTTATTCTCTGATATTCCAGAAACCACACACAATAAGTTTAAATCTCTCCACCCTTCTAGTGAAGTACAAGAAGCATTGGAAATGTCTTCTAGCGTATTCTAGTCACCATCACAATTACTTGGGAGGATACTCACTTCATTTGATTAACTCAGGCTGCTGAAACCTCATATTAACTTAATAAACTTTGGAATGTATTTTTGCATTAAACGAGCCAACACTGGAAAGCTTTTTAGTTTAGTTTTAATGTATAAATGGGCATTTTAGTATTTTCAAGACAGGCGTGAAAAAATGTGAATCAATCCTTTTTATGGTTAAGGTTAGACTTTAGGGTTGGGGTTTGATGGAGTTGTGAACATGTCAGTCCTGTTAGACAACACTGACCTCTGCTGTTAAAATCTTTAATTACAGACAGAATCTGTATCATTCTTGTTCCTGTAACATGCTCAGTAACTTACACAGTATACTCATACAAATATTAAATATATTTTGGATAAAGTTAATTTATCACTGACTGTTGAAGGTGGTCAGAGACAGTGGGAGAGTTGAACGAAACAAGTAAACTCAGTGAGGGTGAAGCGACAATGCACAACGTTCTCCATCAGACTAAAGTGCATTGTCACATTAGTCTGATAAATACTTGAGACTTGGTCATTTGCTCAGTTTTGTCTCAGCACCTGCCCTCTTTGCTCTGGATGTGTGTGCATGCTTCTATTTATACAAGCCCCCGAGGGCCCCTCGCTGGCTTCGCCCTTTCCTAAACACTCTGGTACAAATAATCTGTCATCAGTACACAGAGTGCAGCACAGAGGAAAATAATTTACACAGGAATGTGTACAGCCTATTACACTAAAGCAACTACACCACATCCACTTACTATGTAGTGTACTGTCTGTGATTCTCTGAACAAAAGCTTTTGCACTCACAAAATATTAATGTAAAAGTATTAAGGTCTTCTTTGGTTTGAATGTTACAGTCATACACAGGCAGAGCCCTGTTTACTGTAAAAGGAATTCCATCAGATTACTTCTTACACCATCCCTTTTTGCAGGATGAAGTCATTAGTTGATTTATCAATTTTATGTAAATTACACACAAAAATCTCAATTAGTCTATGGCTCTGAATTTACGAGTTCAGATAAAGAAAAGTCACCACAGGTTCTGATTTTTTGAGTTTTTCTGTAAAACAACAATAATTCTAGAATAAATTATTGGCAACTTTTTAGTTGGTTTGTTACAGTGTAGATCTCTGTGTTCTCAACTTTGGGCTGGTAGGTTATTGTGACAGTAGGGGCATTACAGTTCAGTTTGGGAATCGCTGTAACCATTGTGTTCAGGTGCCTCACACAACATCGAGTTTGGCTCTGGGACAGAAATCTTTGTTGTTGCGAGCCAATCCCTCAGCCACTCCAGGTTACAGGAGCATGTGAAGAGGTTGTTAAAAATCTGAAGGTGGGACCCGTGGCAATAACTTTGGAGCATACTGACTTCACTTGATTAACTCGGGATGCTGAAGTCTCATATTAACTTAATACACTTTGGTATTTCATTTTGCACTGAATGAGGGCTGGTGATTTTACCCACCCCCCATCACTAACACTGGAAGCATGGCTGGATCTTTTAATGTCCAGTATGAACGGAAGAAATTATTATTGTGAAGGAATTTTCCTTCTTTGGGCTAAAGGTAATACTACACAGGGGTTCCTCAGGGCACATCCGGGTCATTTGTAAACCTAAAAGCATTAGGTCATATACTGTCTCTTTCAGAGTATTAGTTCAGCTCACTGTCTCTGAGGATAACTGGTCAGGGAGCAGCTGTCCTGATAAGACTGTTCCCGTCGCATAGTACACTAAGGTCATTAGCAGTAGGCAGCGCTACACTCTAGAATTCACACTGATATGATGTCTCCTCTATGTGCAATGACGGAGGCTTGAATACAACATGACTTTTGTTAACCTAGCTAAACATAGTATATTGTTTAGAATCCAATGTTTAGAATCTGTATAATTATTTTTCTTATAACAAACCCAATACATTACACAGTATATTCATACAAATATGAAACAAATTATTTATAAAGTACATTTTCTGTGTCATTTTGTACATTGGAAAATGTATCACTATTTCATAAAACACATTTTAAGTATAGTTTGTTTTTAATCTACAGGGTGGGGTTCCAGCCAATGAATTAATGACTCTGGTTTCCTTTCTTAAAAAAGAACATGATTGTGTTTGTCAGTTTAGACTGCAATGTGGCACCACCCAGACTCAGAGCTGCTGACAGTTAAAGTAGACCTACAGAAAAGTTCATCAGTGATGCTTAGCTGCAGTATGAAGTCAAATATGCCACAAAACCACAGGACATAATTTGTTTTTTATCCTACAGTTTGAGCAGAGAGGGTTTGATTTTAATTAAGGAGTGGCTCCTGCAATGACTCACCACAGACAAAAATATATAGTAAATCTCTATCGAAACAATGAGTGACCTTCTCAGCAGCCAATAGTCTGCATGCCATGTGGATACTTGACAACAGCAGGTGTCAAGTCAGTTGTTTTGTCAACTCCGACTTAAGCCAGGGACTCCATGATCTTATTTAAAGTCACCTGGCAGCTAGATACATGTTCAATAGGTGGGTCATCTCTATTCATGCTGTGCCCACTGCTGGGAGGAAGAAAACACCAGCACATAGAGCCTCATGTTTCTCAGCTTTGAAAAGTCTGTTGTAACCTCAGATGAAAACAACTGACTGAATGTATGGTATTTTTTTGTAAATACCATGGTAAGTCACTGTTGTGAAACAAATTTCCAGGATGACAAGCAGTCCACAAAACCCAACATAATAACCACAGGGTTGGGTCACAACCAACACTGCACCCTTTTTTTAAATGTATTTTCTTCTGCCTGTTTACGTTGTTCTTACTTACGTAATACAAAAACTCACAGCATCCAATTATTGTGTTGGGTGTATTCAATGTCAGAAAATGGAAATGAGATTTGATTGTAAAACGTAGATGTGTAATCTGGATGAAGAAATATAATTAGGACAATTTCGCTTGGAGCTTCTAAACCACAATTCTTTTATCTGAAAGAGCATCTGACGAGAATCCAGGATTTCCATCCGAGAGTTTGTGGACAGAGATGTGATGGACAGAGATACACAGGGTAGTTGTGGTGTGATTTATTTTCCTTGTGTAAAGAAGATGTACACACTTTGTCATCATGAGCAGGGTTGAGGGTTGAGATTAAAGATCCAGAAATAAAACAGATTAAGCTAAAGATCCTTAATTGGTGTCTGTACACTGATCAGACTGCACGTGGTTTACTGAATGCCATGTCTGATGAAGGCATGACCTACTAAGAATGACTAAATTACTTTCTTGAAACCACTTATAAGTGGAGATAAGAGAGGTATGACTATGACTCCTTGTAAAAAATGTTATCAGGTCCATTTTATATTATTTTTTAATTATAATAACATTCACATATAATTCTTCAGGTTGTATTTTCAAACAATCATTGTGCAAAAATATATGATTTTTGAAATGATAAGGGCACATATTGTCTACAAATATAAAAATATCCAGTATGAAGCATTAAATATTTAGCAAAAAATAAAAGTTAAGATCGTACCATACTATTTACAGAATAAATACATTTAGCTAGTCATTTCTTGTTTAAAGCGAGACTATGTAACATTTAAAGGAAGAAATAACAGTGTTCCATTTACAAATGAAAAGTTTAAATTATAAGCAATAAAACAAACGACTGCTTCATTCAGTACTCTCAGGATCTGCTGTTACAGCCTTACTTGGTCTGGTATGAGATTTTGGTTGCTAAATGTTAGCTAACTTTATAAAATAATTGATCTCTATAATGGACATAACTAAGCCAGTTCTCTGACTTCTCTCTACTTATTCTACTATTGCATGTTTGCACAGATGTTTGTAACAGTGACTACTGTTCAACCAAAGTTGGATATTCTCGCTTTAATATACATAACTGAGTAGCTCATATGAATCTTTGACGACAGAAGTGTGCACACTGTATAGATGCAGTCAAAACTGTCCCTTCCAACAACCATCTCATATCTGTTTTAGGTCAATTGCAATGTGGGGCTATACATACATACAACATATTTATTACTTACACTGCAGCTTATATTGATAATTGTTTCAATATATAAATGTAAAGTTCAAAGAAGGTTACATGTTTTTATTATTGACTATTGAAAATAGTCAGAAGGAGTTGAGCCAAAAAGGGAAACTCAATTGGGGTAAAGTGACAATGCACAACGTTCTTCATCATACTAAAGATAATTTCTTTGTACATACTTACAAGGGCCCTTCGCTGCCTCCACCCTTCCTTAAACACTACAAATAATCTGTCATCAGTACACAGAGGGCACAGAGGAAGTGCACACAAGAATGTTAAATTTTCTTGGTTTCTAATGGACTAAAGAGAAAAGAGCTGGCTTCTACATGTGCATGCCCTACTACAACACTGCAACCACACCACACCTTCCTACTATGTGCTGTACTGTCTGACCAGAAGCTTTTGCACTCATCACAAAATATTAATGGTCTTCTTCGGTTTGAGTGTTACAGTCATACAATGACTGAGGCCCTGCTACTGTGAAATGAATGAGATCAGATTCTTACACCGTCCCAGAAGTACTTGCTTAATAAAACATTGTAGAATTCCTGTAGGATGCTGAAGTCATTAGTTGATTCCAACAAACACCATTGGGGCTCATCGAATTATTCAAGCTGTGCTCTTCCGCTGACTGGTTGTGCTGCTATTTCCCTCTTCACACCTCTTCCTGTTCTTCTTTTAAAAATAAACGTTGCCACAGAATGTTCCTGCAGACAGAAAACCTAACTTTTCTGCCAAATATGTAATCACTGTTTTAGGGTCACATGGGAGTTTTGTTGTTTGAGCAGTTGAGCTGCAAGCAGCATTGCATTGGTGTTTGGGTGGATTTCCTTTAGTGGTGCCTGCATCCTGGTCTGATCAGCAATGGCAAGGACAAAGGGCCTGAGGATGTTGATGCTACGTGGTTTGAAACACAGACGTTTTTAAGGAGTTGAAATAGTAATTTGTGCACACCCTATCTGAAAATCCCCATCACTGTTTCAGCCAGTCCAAGGGTGATCCATACAATATGCGGCCCAAAAGCTGATGCGTCATTAAATTTGTAAGAATTGCTTCTCTTAGTGTCTTCCTTTGTGTCTGGGATAATTTGCTCTTTAAGCTGATAATTTTTCACCACTTTGATGTAATCTTTCTCTTTGGAAACACACTCATAGCTGCCATAGTTCTCTTGTGCCATGGCCGGGATGAGGTGCAAGCAGTTAGACTGCATTTGCTGACAAGGGCTGCTCTGGCTTTCATGTTCCCAGGTGTAGACAGCATGGTAAGATGCTATAGGACAGGTCAGATAGAAAGGGACACCCAGGGAGACTGAGTGAACTGTCCTCAAATCCACTGCTGATTCTGAAACTGTCTCCCGTTTGGTCCGGTATGCTTGCTCTTGTTCTAAAAGAATAAAAACAACATAAAATAGATCATTTTCGGAGCCCTGAGCAAGTGTGTAGGATGAATAGTTCATCATTAGTTACCTGATCCTGATGTAGAACATACGCTTATTTGCCCATCTGTCACATTTTGAATGCCCCCACTGTGAACGAAAACAAAAAACATGTTCCACCAAGTGCATTTTTGCGATGACTTTGCCCATATAATCTATTTTATTTTAGAAAAAGGTTTTGAGTTTCTAGAGATTTATTTGTATTGTTGCATCAACATTTTATTCCTATCTTTGGCAGAAATGCGTATATTCACAAGAACATGCAGAGATCACTCATTTTAATATTGTTGACTGCAGTATGTTGTAATATGAAAAATCTTTGTGTAGTGTATCAAAATATCAAAAAGTGCCACTGTCCATACTTACGGGACAGTCGGGGTGCATCCAAACTTTGTCCAGGCACAGTATGGGTCTCGTGCCAGAACACAATCAGCGCAGGAGTTGTTGTACTCCTGACACCTCTGGAGGTCCACAATAGAGATTTTCTCAGAAAAACCAACCAGTAACTTTTTCTAAGCAGAGGGAGATAGAGAGAGATAATTTCACTTAAAACCTGCATTGATAGGTTTGTTTTTGTCCCCCTTGGGTGTAGTGCAACAAGCTGCAAACGCAACAGTTACATATTATGAGCATAAATAAGTTGGTATGGGGATTGTGCCAGCAAAGAATTGACAATTTATACATCCATAGACATGAAGCAACATTAGAATTTGAAGTTTTTATCTCTGTTTTGGTCTCCACCAACACGTGAGAAAAAATTCCTGGCTCTTCTGCTGCTAAATGCTCCACTAGTCATTAACTTTGTCTGTCTGCCATTTGGTGCTGGACAGGTGCAGTTGGTTCTTAAAAGCCATAAGACTGTACCAAAACAGTGACGTTGTATGCCGTGGAACTAAAATAGTTAGCTGAAAGATACTAAAACTCTCTGAGGGAAACCGCAAAGTTGAGTAATAAGTCTCTGAGTTTGTTATACAAGCAACCCCTTTCACATTACACATATGCATTTGATCCAGTTTGTATGAAAATATTTAGTAGTGAAGCTTTATGATATAACATTTTGAGAAATCTAATTTCACTAATGTAAAAAAAAGTTTCACTTAGGAGCAGAGGGTGACAAAAACACTACACTGAAAACACTGCAGTGCACAATGTATGACATTCCAAATGTGATTTAAAATAGTACCTTTCTGGTGTCAAGTTTCATTGATTGGACGGCTGAATGGCTCGATAGTTGTGTTTCAGAGATGATGAAAGGTTGTGACCCAGCCTCTAAGACTTTATGGATCTTCCCAGAATCTGTTGGAACGGCACACAAAAAGCATATTGATATTATTGTTATTTTGGGAGTGATACTTCAAGCTATATTCGTAGGGCATTGTTCCTAGCAGAGATTACAGACATTGCTTGATTACAAGCCAGATCAACAAGGAAACACACAAGGCATAAACAGCAAAACAAAGGCGTGTGAACGTACCAGTCACTAGAAGCAGAATGTTATACATGTGCTGGTCTGCTGCCTGGACTTGGTCCACAGCTATCTTGGTGTAGTTGTTGCTGCTTACATATAATGGAGCTGTATAATGCACGGAGTGAACCCAGTTTGTCATTTCTGGGTAATCCTTCACCATGTTGATTGTGGCCAGTGGCAGGCTCCTGCTGTTTTTTACACACTAAAAAATAAACAAAGACACAATGTTATATTTATTTAAAAGGAGAATGTAAACTATAGGAAATGGGAAGGTAAACTGAATGTTTGTAGGACACACAGGTTAAGCAGATCTTCAGGTATACACAACTGCAGGCCAAGAAATCAGAGACAAACATCTCCTCAAGATATAACCTGAATAGAAGGTGTTTGCTTTACAAGACATAACAAGACTGCGTCATTGAGGGAAGAGCAATCATGAGTCAATTAGTCAGTAAACTGTTTACAACAATGAGAGGAAATTCTGTTTGTGGGCTTAAAAATACCATAATTACCTTTTAACTACAGGGATGAACTCAAATAGACTTCATGTAAATAAAACAAATCTGAATCCACAGATTGAAATGCGGAACCAAAGATGACGGGGATGAGTAATGCAGACACACATTTTCCATGTTTCCAACCATTAATGTAACCTAATGTGTTTGGAAGTGTGTTGGAAGTGTTGAGAAGTCTCTCTGCACTGAAACCTAGCAAAAAAACAAATCCTTACTGTTCCTGGCCTTGGTTTTGGGATGTCGTTGTTGTAGCCCTTAAAAGTTGAATTCTCAAATATTTCTTCAATCATTTCCACTGAATAGACACACACTGCTGTGGAGTTCCTAGAAGAGAAATAAGACAACTAAAGTAAGCATAAAAAGGACAGATAATCATGGTACAACTTTGTCCCATTGACTCATTCTGTTTGTCTATTCTTAGAATGTCCTAAAATAGGGTAAATGGATGTTGTAACCACATAATTACATATCAAACTTAAACCTACAGACCAGTGTTATTTTAGTCTCCATGGTCAAAAACACCTTTAGAAAATGCTGAGCTTTCAATTTGAAGTGCCAACTGTTCCAACTGTGTCAGCCTGTTGCTTAGTTGCTGACAATAAAGGAAGAGAAAGTGTCTAACCAGCTGCTTGTGAAAAGAGCATAAATTTTGGTGTCGTGCCAATCCTCGGCGTGCATCACATAAATGTCTTGGAGACGGTTGAAATAAAGCGACTCTTCTGGAAACCCACAGACAAGTCGAGCCTTGAGGAAAGATGTCCACATGTTCTGGAAGAATCTTTTTGATCCGCCTTCATCTACCTGCAAAATGATAGCAATAAATTACATCAGGGTGACACTCTTTCACTTCCCTTGCAATCTGAAATGTATTAACTAAGGGTTATTTGATAGGATCATGATATCTGGATATCTTGTTTTGTAAGCCAGGCTGGTTAATTGAGGAAGAAGCCTGATCCCTTGGCACAGGTGGTGGAAATGATACCCCTCTGCAGCAGATGGTGGCGCTGCTACATTATTCTGGTTAATTATACAGTATGTATGCCTTGATTAAAACCCGTCTTTGTATTCACATAACTGCGGGATATCACTCTGCCGGCCTCAGCCTTTGTTCCTGGAAGAAACAAAGATTAAAGTCAATATAAAAGAAAACCGGATGAATGACGGTCTCATTTCATCTCCTTTGTCTGGCAAATTCAGGAGGGATTACTGTAGAAGACACAGCAGACACTCCCATTGTATTATAATAAAACCTAGAAAAAGAAAGTAATTGTGTGCGAGAACATCATGTAAAATGTATTAATTTATATACCACATTATAAAACTAATTAAAACCTGGAGTACAGACTTTGTTCTGTTAGGACGATCTGATTCCATCCATGTGTAAAGTTTCAAAGTTCATTATTGAGCTTGGAAACAACTGTTGACAAAATAACCTCACCTCAAGGTTCATTAGTAGGTGTTAGCACATGACCTTGGCAAACGCTATCTTCTGATGAAGGTCATGGGATGTGATTGAAAGCTTCAGAACAGGTGAGGTGGGATTGTTTTTCAACTGGTATATTGCTGTTTTTCAAAATTATTTCTAATTCGCATTCTTAGTCTTAAAACTAAAGAGTATTTGTATTAATATTGGTGATCCTGGTATTACTTTATATTGGATCATATTCAAATTGTGTAGTAAGGCCCACCCTTGGGTTGAACTGAGTGAATAATACTGTCATCATCATTGTCTCATCCTTTCACTAAAAGTAGGATTAGTAAATATTGCTTTATAATAAAAGCATTTAGATTTTTAAAATGAATACCTTCAAAACAACCAACAGTTTACATATAAATTGCCTGCTGGAGTCAATGAAAGTGGAATCTACCTTCTATGTTACTTTAATAAGATTTGGATGGCTACTAGCTTGATTACTGAAGCTGAGTTGAAAAAGGTTTTGAGGAATTTACTGTAGCAGTTTAATAAGATGAGAGCTTGGCTGATCCTACATCAGTGTCCGGCGTACCTTACAAACTCTGGCAACCCTAGATATCCATGGGTCAGCCTCCGGGTTGTGATCGGAGTTCTTTTCACGGAAAAAGATGTAAATCTTCTCATTGTCGGGGTCTTCCTCCCGCTTCACCCAGGAAGCAGAGATGAATGTGGGCTCTGTGGGAGGAGGGCACGTTCAGCAAACTGTTTCGCAGTCTACAATGCAGTGCAAGCACACAATATGTGACGAATAAGGTTGTCATGTGAAAGGAAAACAAAAGATGATTAAACAATATGTTGAGGGTTGAGCAGGTTCAGGAAAACCTCCCCTAGAGTTCCCCCGATTAAAGGATATTAAACAGGTGCATCATTTTCAACAGTAAAACTAATTACTGGTGATTTCCCCTGTTTATGGGGTCTGTGATGGCCCTATAACTCTTAGTTTAGTGTTCTTTGGTTATAACTTATAACTTATAACTAGAACTTTTGAAACCTGTGTTGCCTTGTGCTTTAACTGTTTGGCCCACGACAGGGTATTCTTGTATTTAATTCAGTGTCACATCATAATGCTAATGGACATGCAGTGTTGTATTCAACCTATATAATGAACTTCTATCAGTTATTTACCCACCTGAGATCCAGTTATCATACATCCAGACATTAGTTCTGCTGCCAGCTTTCCTTCTGAATTGTAATGAACTTCCATCAGCATCCAAAGGTGCAGCTGAATATAGATCCCCCTCTAAAAAAAAGCATAAAGGCATCAAATAAAATGAGTTGAAACTTTAAATTATTGAGCATATTGCTATGAAAATGCACTGGCTTGCCATCTCTATTATCACACATGACTGGACACAGTTACATAATTCTTCTGCAGCCTCAAATCACACTTTTAAACTTTAAAAACATAGTCTATAAAAAGCGTTATTTATAACATACCTACTGTGAGAGATAGGGAGTTATGTGTGTACACAAACGGAGAGATGCCCATCCCCTCATAACTCTCCAATATTTCATAAGACTGATTGTTCACTGAAGAAAACTGCAGAACCACGGAAAGTCAGCAGAATATAGTGATAGTTAGTTCCAGACAACATTGGAAACTGTGGAAAAATAACAAAGCATTCAATGCCAGCCACCCAACACCCTACTGAAATTACAGACAGATTGCTAATTAAAGTTTTATTAGAACCTCTTCACTACTTAGTTCAACCAGCTTTGCCCTGCTATTACCAGTAAAAAGGGGCCATACAGATGAGTGTGCAACACATATTCATTGAAGTATATCACAAACTCTTACAAGCTTCCAACATTGTGGTTTGTGTCCATTTGTTCCACAGACAAACAGGCTGTCCTGAAACTTCTCAATAACAGTGATGACATTTTCACAGGGGCCCTGCAAATACACAGAGGCGGTTACTGTCAAGTCCTCACACACAATATATAAACTGTATATTTCAACCAAACTTGTTGAGCAGTCATTTCTGATCACAACAATCATTATTCTCCAGGTACTAACCTCTTGGCACTGCTGTCCCTGTGTTTTCAGAGAAAAATTCTGCAGGAGACATCAATTGGAAGAAAAATTAACAAAGCTCTTACTTAATGATAGTTTTAAATGGAACATTTTAAACAGTCCTTATCACTTACTAATCAATAAAGAATGTTGCACTTAAAGCTCTGCTGAAACAGCTGGTGTTTTAGGCAATTGCATAATGTTTGTAATAGCTGGATGATAAAAACTCCTACTTTGTTTAGTAGTAGAAGTAAACTATCTTATCTTTTCTTTCTCAGATAAACTCCCTTAGGCAAAACTTATCTCACTCAAGATAATGTTTTCTACTGGAATATCTTAAGCTGCTTCTTACACAGACTAATTCATTAGTGAAATGAAGATCTTTGTCTGTCTTATGGTCAGAACTGGGGGCCACATTTGCTCTAATTTCTTGGAAACCAATCAACACCTATTATTGATGATGGCTGCATTATTTGATATTCTGGATTATTATATTATTTAAAAAAACAGGGTCTGTGTTTGTGACATGTGTTCAACGCCTGCTGTTGATGACCAGCTCCTACTATCTTTAATCTAAATGAGCTGGCTTTGAAAGGCCATATCTGTCAGTGGGTGGACAGACATACAATGAATCTTTCATAACCATCTGCTACAGTGCAGCCTCCCATTATGACCCCAGCTGCATAAACTCCACTGCCATCCTCAAGAACTACACATAAATCAAGCTGGGAGCCAATCAATAAATCATATAAAGTGAAACAACAAAATCTAAATTTAAAAAAGTGGTTCAAAAGCTACTAGTTCAGAAACACCTACCTCTTTGATTTGATAGTTATCCATATCAAATTGTAGCACAAAATCAGTCCCCCCAACATACATCTCCTCTTCTTCATAGTAGAACACAGTATGGTTTTGATAGTTTGGGTATTCTAATTCACCACTAATAATATCTGAAGGAAAAAAGAAGAATGGACTTTTAGATCAGAAAGGATGTTAGTGAAGGTCAACATGAACCTTGTCAATCTTAGCGTGCTTAAAAAGGATTTGAAGGCGGGATTAACTGTGTAACGTATTCTTCCAAACTTCTGAGACATTGATTTTATACGAATACATCTAAAACACCGCGGGATCATTTTACCAAGATCATAATGGTGAAGAGGTCACGCGTGAACGTTACCTTTGATCAGAACTCTCGGCGCATCTTTAGATCCAAGAAACGGCGTGTCCATCACACCAAGGACTAGTTGAAAATCTCCCGCAAGCCAAATATAAATAAAAATAAACTTCCTCATTTTGCGCCTTAAATATGTGTAGTGGACATTTCCGTTAGTTCTGTCCGTGTACACTGTCCTCAACCCCTCTCTTCCTTCGCAGCATGCAGACCAGAGAGAACACCAGCGTGCAGGTGATCCGTCAACAGATTAATCTGAGAATGACTGTAGCTCGCTTGGAAAGTAGACTAGAGGGAGGCGCGGAGGGCTGGCGTTTCCGGTTGCCTTTATAGATAGTATATATACAGTATAAATGTCCATTGCAGCCGTGAAAACGTGATAAGGTTATTAAAAGCATACAAACTTCTTTTATTTTAATGGCTAAAATGCACTAGGCTGACTCATATCGTTGCCCCCTTTATTCTCATACAATCTACTTTACAGAAATTGCATTAATTACTTAACCCTTGTGTGATGTTCGGGTCATAAACGTGTGGAAATTGTAGGTTGTGTGTACTTTCCCTCTGTCCTCCTCCTACCTGGGCCTGATGTTAGTGTGTGTGTGTGTGTGTGTGTGTGTGTGTGTGTGTGTGTTTGTTCCTGCTATTATCACACAAGGTTGCAACACTGTTATAATTCAAGCTTTGACACCTGTCTGCTCCCCGATTTCCTGCACATTTTACCTTCTGTGTTATGGGAACCTTTTTAGATTTTGTGTGGACTCAAGATGGACAAGAAGACACAGTATACATGTGTCAAGTGCAAGAAATACACTTTCTTGCAGTAAAGCTCTGCCCCTCATGTGATGCATAGCCTGGCATGAACAGGCTGTGTGTTGAATGGGGCTGATGTGTAGACCGGCATGGATACTGTATCTGTTCAATGGGGAGCTGTGTAGACGTGTGTGTTCAATTTCTAATTAAGTTTTAGGAAAAATACATCAATAGTGATGAAAAACCTTGTTTCATTTATATTTGTTCAAGTTAAACATGTTTTTTCCATCCATGTCTTAATTATAATAGATTTTTCTCTTTTTATAATTTTTTTCACAAGAAACAAATGGCATCCTTATTCATAAATGTGATTAACAGAGGTAAATGGCAAATATTTATGATATATGCTGTCTATATTGCTTGTTATAGGGATAAAGTAAACATTTCTTAAGCATTTTTACGTAAATTGTTATGGCTGTATTGATGTATTGAATTTAAATAATATTAAATTAGGATAAAACATCTGTACTTCTAGTGAAAGCTCTATTTATTTTAGGTATTGTCTTTACCCATACATGTAAATGTTTTAAGATACAACCCCTTTTGGTGGTCTTAATGAAAGAACTAGCACTATACTACAAACATAATATTCAAACATACCATGCCCGAATCTAAAGATTCTTCCTCCAACGTAAGAGTCTTTCGTTTTGGGGTTCTCCTAAAGCTTTCTGAGCAGGGCCACCTTGTTCTACCTGCATCATGCCGCCAAGCAGGGCTTTAAGTCGACAGTAGTGAGGACCCTGGACGCCAACCTCTTCTTTATCCTCCTGCATCACTCTGACGCCATCAGCCTCATAATCTACTTTGACATTGGCACAGACAGTCACTATCAGCTGGTCAATGTCACAGAGATGGCCTCCTTTTATGGACAGCCGTACTGCAGCACCCTGCTTGGCTAATATGTACTTAGTGTTGAAGACTTTTCTAGCGCCTTTGATGGAAAGGTTGCACCGCTCAAAAAGTACCAGAGAAACCTGAAATTTCAAAAGGCTTTCAGGTTGATGTATGACTTTTTAGATAATTTATTGTATTGAATAGAATACCAATATGTTTACTGTCAGCTGGGCGATGAGATGAAGGTGAAGGGGTGCAGAAGCAGCTGTCAAGCATGTGAAACATCAGTCTTGCACCTGAACAGCTATTCAGGAGCAAGATGCTCAAGAAGATGGTGGGAGAAGATGAGAGTCGATCTTCTGGAGGCCTAAACCATAGGACAAGGGTCAGGGGTGGGAGAAGAAAGAGGGAGGGGTTTTGGAGACTGTCTGGTCTTGTGGACCCACTCTGCCCGCATCTCCCATTGACCTGTTAGCTGCTGGTGTTGGTGTTGGTGTTGGTGTTGACAGGGGGTTTTGATGACTTTTGCTTTCAATTTTCAATTACCAGATTGCCAGCTGTCAGAGCCATTGTCATTAATTTAATAACCTTGCAATTGATATAAGATTGTTAACTAGTTTAATTAGACTATTGCTGGCAACTTGCCAAATAAAACAACAAAAGTTATATTGCTATGAGCCTAAAAAATGGATTCTGCAGAGTCCTGGCTCATTTCGAACGAGCCTACTGCCAGCGATTCGTGAAGTAACTGCATTTTGGTTCTGCCTCTCTGCGCTTTTCTGATCAGTCAATAAGACAGAATTACACAGACAAAATACAAGACTAGGCAGAGCCACTACCCCTGCACATTTTCTGCACTGTCATCTGATTCCGAATGTTATTTAATTACAATTATATAACGTTAACAACAGCACAGTAACAATAATCAATGAAAAGCATGTGACAGACAAAGAAAACAAAATTTCCATTTCAATGCAAATCTACCACTAGAAGAGACACAGCAAAAAGATCAAATGTCTTGATGAGACTCTTTGAAATTGTGTCTGATTGCTCCCTTGGCATAAAGAGGAGACAGTGACAGTGGTAGTCTGTCTGTTTGATCATAAAAAACAGACAGCAAAGGCATTAGCTCTGATATACCTAAATGTTTCTGTACAAGAATTATAGCATGAATGGCTCCCTGATTTGGAAACCAGTCTCTGTTTACTGGATCTACTCATTCATGTAATCTAAAATAATATTTCCAGACTGACTCATATACTTCCTTTCCAGCTGTTCAAAACAATCCTTCCCATTTTTTCCCATTTTTTCCACATATATATATATATATATATATATATATATATATATATATATATATATATATATATATATATATATAGATATGTGGGTAGAGAGTTGTGTG